>JAVHLV010000211.1:0-117703 GCA_036785495.1 Colletotrichum neosansevieriae | reverse complement strand
ATACTATTAGTTCTTTATCTTCTTCTTTTAGTATATAGTTATTATACTCTTTATTTCCTAGTACTAGAAAGACTTTTACTAGGTTTCTCTCTAAATTAGATCTATAAATATCTATATTACTTAGTTTTTAATATCCTTTAAGTGCTTAAATAAATTTCTAAAGTTAATTTCTACTATATATCCTATTTATAATCTCTTCTCCTGCTAATATTACTAGTTAATATAATAGAGTATTAGAGATATATAATAAGATATAAAAGAAGCCTTACTATTAGTAGTTAAGCTTCTTAATAGAAGATTTATTAATAGATCTCTTAATATTAAATACTAAGACTAGATTATCTACTTTTAGTCTCTCTTTTCTTATTATCTACTTATATTAATTATTACTATACTTTATAGTTTTTTTATATTAATTTTTAATTATCTTTTTAGCTTACTTTCTGTCTTTATTAAGTTATAGAAAGGCTTATAAATATATCTAAATCTCCTCCTCCTATATAGTTTCTAAATTCTAATTAAAAACCCTCTAAGTTAGTATTAGAGTCTTAATAGATATAACAGATTTAAATCTATATAAAAGGTAAAAAGAGCTAAAACTAGTTAAAGTATAAATACTTAATTAGTTTATAAATAGAGTAGTAGGTAAATATAGTTAAGGGTTAATATTCTTCCTTTCTCTAGTCTATATTAATAAAGAATAAGTAATAGGCTAATAACTAGTCTTAATTACCCTATTAGCTCTTAGATTATAGACTAATATTACTTTCCTCTTTATACTATACCTTTTATTAAACTTAATAATAATACTCTTATTTTCTAAAGCTCTATTAATAATAATCTTACTATATAGTCTATATTAATAGATAACTTCTTTCTAAATAAACTTTATAATCTTAGCTATAGTTACTTATCTAAGCTATTATATTTTAAGCTATTTAGTAAGTAGATTCTAAGCCTCTATAAGATACTACTTACCTACTCTCTATATATCTAATAAAATCCTTATAAAGGGTAATCCCTTTAGCAAACTATAGATCCTTATATTATCTATATATTAAGCTCTTCTCTTCTAGTAATTAGGATAACTCTTTAAGGACTTTTTAACTTTTAAATATATATTACTCTATATATAATAGTTAGATAATCTCCTTACTATAGCTTACTTATCTCTATAACTACTTTCTTTATAGGCTTTAATAATTAGCTTTCTCCTCTATTTAAAGTTATCTATAATTTATCTTAGTATTAGCTTTTAATTTATTAGTTTAGTAAAAAGCAGGCAGTTCTAAATATAGTAGTCTAGAGCTCTAACTTTAAAATTATAGTACTTAATAGGTTAAATCCCTAGAGGATACCTTTATATTATTAAATAGTAAGTAATCTATTAAGAATATACTAAATAAGTCTATAAATTATTAAGAAGGGTATTTAGAATAGTTATTATACTATTAATAATTTCCTATATATCTTCTATAAGAACCTCCTCTATTTATTATATATTACTATACTATTATGCTTAATTAAAGAAGGAACTAGCCTTAATATTAGTAAAGTTAAATATTTAAATCTATATAATCTATTAAATAATAAGAGCTTCTAGAAGGTTTATAGCTGCTCTATTTAGTTATATAACTAAAGTTTAGGTATCTATTTCTAGAATAAAGTGTCTTCTATAGAGGTAATTATATACCCTTTTTAAGGCCTTTAGGATACTATATAGTTTCTTCTTTCTAGTATTATAGAATAGTTCTAGTTCTAACTAAGTACTACTCTTAAAGTAAGAGACTATATATTAGTTATTAATAAATTAGCCTAGAACTCCACTCTATTCTATATTACTAGTATTAACTATAAGATATATATCTCCTTTTCTAGAGCTATAATCTAAGATAATAAGAATTAGAGCTTTAATAAGTATTAACTTTAAGATATCTATTATTATCTTATACTTCTCTTTCTAATAAAAAGAAATATCCTTTTTAAGTAAATTAGTAAGCAGTTTTATAAGAGTTAAATAGTTCTTTATCTAGAATCTATAAAATATTATAATTTCTAGAAAAGCTCTTAACTTTATTAAGTTAGTATAAGTAACCTATTTATAGATCTTAACTATCTTTACTTTCTCTAGATAATATCTATTAGTGCTATAAATATAGCTAATAATTATTACTACTTTCTAAGCCTATTAAGACTTAACTACTACTACTATATACTCTACTAGCTCTAAATTAACTAGAATCTTATTAAGGTTCTATAAATATTCTAAAATAAATCTATAATTTCCTAGATAAGACTTAATCTCTTCTTTATTATAGTATAAAGTTAGTCCTTTAATAGCAATATTATTAAGAAAGGCCTTATAATAACTAAGTATAAAGTTATATAGAATTCTAATTATAACTCTTATAAATTATATAACTAAATTTATTACTCCTTAAAGCAAAGTATATATATATAGTAGTTTAATAGGTAAAGTAAATATAGTTAAGTTCCTGCTTATAAAGTCTAAGAGAACTTAGTTATATCCTAAAAAGAAGTCTAAAAGAGATAATAACTAGTATATAGCAAAATCCTCTAAAAAGTTATTTATAGAGGGAGATAGCACTATATCTTAAATTATAACTATATTTATCTTTATTATAGAGTTAATAAGTCTTATCTTACTATCTTTCTTATATATAAGAAAGAATAGATTATAATATATTATATAACTCTATTTTAGAATTTCCTTCTCTAGTCTATCCTTTAGAATTATAATAATATTCTATTCTAACCCTCTTAATATTAAGATTCCTTTTACTTACTATATTTTATATAGGATTATCTATATTATCTATAAGAGAGTAATAGAAGGGTAGATAGAGCTATAATAAGCAAATTTCCAGGCTAAAGCTTCCTTTCTTACTATTAAAATAGCTATAAAAAGCTTCTTTTCTTTAGGTTATAGATAATTAATAGTTTTTAGAATAGCTTCTAGCTAGGTCTTTATAAGTTTTATTTCTAACTTAATACTTAAAAACTTTAGTATAATTAGACTAGTAAATAGAGTATTAAGATCTAGCTTTATATTCTTTTCTGCTCTTATCTATACTTTTAGCTTCTACTCTAGGTTACTATCTAGAGTTAAACTATCTAATATAGTATTATTAATAGGTTAAATCTTCTTATCTTTTATCTTATATAGTATATTAATATCTTTTATTAGTAATATAGGTATTATTTATATAAGTATATAGTAATAATAAGAAAAATAGTATCTATAACTATAATAACTTTAATTCCTTTCTAATATACTAATTTATACTTCCTCTTAGATACTCTCTTTTTTGCTACTTTCTTTTTAGATCTATAAATATAATATTAATAGTTAATACTATAATTATTATATCCTTTAATATATCTAGTATTTATAATTACTTTATAGATATTATTAAGCTTAGAGATAACTTCTTCTCAAATTATAGTTTCTAGGATTTTATTAAAACTTAATCTAAATTCTTTAAAAACAGTAATAACTTTCTTATCTAGCTTTATTTATTACTTAACTTCCTCTAGTAGATTATATAAGCTCTTATATATTTACTTAATTACATTAATATTCTAATATATCTTTATACTATTTAATATTATATCTAACTCTTTCTTATTTTTAACTTTATTAACTTACTAATTATCTCCTATAAATTCTAAGCTTACTACTATATTAGATCTATTAGTAGTAGCCTCTATTTCCCCTCCTCTATAAAAGATATAAAAATATATTAATATTATAAAGATATAAAGTAGTCTATTTTAGTAATAATTTCTAGAAAATAAGTAGTTAAGTCTCCTATATAGAATAATAATAAGATATTAATCTTAATATTTCTAAACTAAAGAACTCTAATAATCTAGTTCTATATATAGTTTAAGGTTATTCTAGTCTTTAAGATAAAAGGAGCTCCTAGTACTAAGTCCTTATTATAGATATTTTCTAGAAAGATAAAAAAGCTAATATCTTAAATTATATTACCTCTAATATAGATATTATCTATAATTATATCTATAAATTAGGTTCTCTACTTCTTATTAATAATTCTGCAGATTTCTATATTAGTTCTAACTATATTACTCTATAAGCCTAGATATCTAATATATCCTTTACTAATAAGATTAATTACTAAGCTACTATTAATAATTCTCTTAATTAGTATATTTATAGAGCTATAAAGGGTAATTATAATCTACTAATAGGTTATAATAAAGTCCAGGATAGTAATATATCTTAGTAGTAGAAAGAGTATAGAATCCTATTTCTCTATTATAGTATCTATTTTAAAGATAGAATTAATTATATAGTAGTTAAACTATACTTACTTAGTTTATAAATTCTTAGATAAAACTATAAAAATAGTAGCTAAAGTTACTTAGCCTTTAAAATAGTTTTTATTATTATTCTATTAGTCTATCTGCTCTTATAGCTCCTTATTACTAGTTTCTATCTTATTAAATTAATCTAGAAGTATAATATTAGTAGGAATAAAAACCTCCTATATCTTTAAATTATATCTATTCTTATACTTATTAATTATTACTTTAGTAGTATTATAAACTATTCTATTCTAATCTAGCTAGTTTTAATAAAGAAAAGCTTTAGAAATAGCTATCTTTCTATTTACTCTCTTACTATATAGCTCTAGTATAAGTATATAGCTAGTCTATAAATTATTATATTAAATCTAAGACTTATCTTACTCTTCTTATCTCTATTATTTAACTAGCTCTTTTAGAGTATTCTATAATATAATATTATTAATATCTTCTTTATTATTAGGAAGTTTAGTAACTCTCTAAGTAATTTAAATTAGAGGATCTTAGACTATAGGTAGGTCTGCTATTTAGGAGACTTATTAAATATAAGTATTATAAGGTTCTAAGTAATAGCTTCTAGCTCTTACCTATTCTATAGCAGTAATATCTTTAACTAGATTAATATACTAGTTTCTAGGCTTAAAGTTAAAGAATATTATATTAATAAAGTTATATAACTATATTATATCCTTTTCTTAATCTATAAAGCTAACAGATTACTTAGAGCGCAGTCTATTATAACTAATAACCTATATAATCTCTTCTATTAGTTTTAGCTACTACTATTCTACTATTCTGCTAGTAGCTACTATATAGTTTATAAAGCTATTTTTATTAATAAAAATATACCTTAAAATCGTTTAGCTATCTATCCTCCTAGCTATATAGTCTTTATTAATAATATCTACTTTAACTTAGATATTAGAATTAAGAGTGCTAATAAAGTAGAAAGGTACTATATAGTAGTAGACTCCCCTCTAACTAGCTTTAAGGTACTTAACATAGCTAATAATAGTATAGGCTACTACCCTATAAAACTAGTAATATCTAAAAGCCTAAAAAGATATATATTATTGCAGTCTCTCTTACTAAAAGCCTCTATAGCCTCCTCTTTCTCTACCTCTTTTAAACTCTTAATATTATTAATAGCTGCTTTAGTAGTTACTATAACTAGCTTATAGATAGTAGTACTACTATTACTAATACTAAGTCTATATATTATCTTAAGATTATTATTTATAAGGTTTAATAGCTTCTATAATATTTAAGTTAAAAGTGTTATCTTCTTAGCTAGTAACTCTCTTAATAAGGCTTAGAATATTTATCTTATAGTTAGCTCTATTAATATTAAAAGTCCTAAAGTTCTCTATAAGAGAGTTAATAATTAAACTTATAGTCTATGCTATAAAAGGTTTTTTAGCCTTAGCTCTCTATCTTATTAGAATTATCTTTATAGAGACTTAAAGTATAGTTATTAGTTTAGGCTTAATAAGGCTTAATAGTTACTAAAGTTCCTACTAAGTAGTGGACTATTTAATTAGAGTATCTTTAACTATAATCTATTACTTTAAAATAACTTTAGTAAGTTAATAATTAAGACTTTAAGCTATAGTTCTTATTACCCTTTTTAAAAAGCAGTAGTAGGTAATATAAATAAGTTTAGTATCTATAAGTTCTAGATCTCTATATAGAATAGCTCTCTATTAAAGCTAGTAAATAGTAGTAATTAACACTATAACCTATAAAGGGTTATTATCCTTAATATAAGAGCCTATAACTAGGTTTTTAAGGTTCTTATTAGAGTTCTATTAATACTTTAGGTTTATAAATCTAAATTAGTAAAGAAGTTTCTCCTTAGCTTCCTTTTAGATCTTAGCTTTATTAATATAGAATTATACTATATCTTAATAGTTACTAAAACTATATATATAGACCTTATTCTTTATATCCTTATTAGTCTTATAGTAAAGCTTAGAAAGGCTCTTATAGTCTATAATAAAGTTTAAGATATTAGTTTTAATAAACTTAGATATACTAGTAAAGTAGGAAGTTATTATAGCTATAGTAGAATATCTTATTAAAAGGTTAGCTAGAACTATAATATCTTAATTAGTATATATTCTCTTAGGTAAATAATAAGAACTTAAGGATATTACCCCTATTCCCAAAAAGAGATTTATAAATCTATTTATACTATCTTTAAAAGCTAGCTATTTTATAGCTTATAGTTATATCTTGCTAAATAAAGTTTCTATAAACCACTCCTTAAGCTGCTTTCCCTTATTAAAAGAGGATCTAGTATCTAAGTTATTAT
This sequence comes from Colletotrichum neosansevieriae, assembly GCA_036785495.1. NCBI lineage: Eukaryota > Fungi > Ascomycota > Sordariomycetes > Glomerellales > Glomerellaceae > Colletotrichum > Colletotrichum neosansevieriae. Next base: position 111,036 of record JAVHLV010000211.1, on the reverse strand, counting down.
TTAAATAAAAAGAAGATATAATATTTATAGGCCTATAAATATCAGGTTTATTATTATATAGTTAAAGTAATAAAGCTTTCTAAGTAGTAAAGTGAATTTATTATTATAATATCTTCTAAATAGAAAGATAAAGTAAGTAATTATAACTTCTTTAAATAATAAAAAAGGAAAAATAATATAAACTAAATAAATATAGAAAGGTCTCTTAATCTTAATCTTACTACTCTAAGCTTTTATAGATCTACCTTAAGTCTTATTACTTAATATAAAAGAGTTTTCCTAATAATACTCCTATCTTAGAAGACTTTATAGCTTTACTATATTAAAATATCTTAAATATTAATATTCTTTGCTCTTAGTATTTAAGGCTATACTAGAAAGGGGTTTATTAGTATTTATTTACTAATCTAGTTAATCTTACTATACTTATTAGCTTAGTAAGACTGCTAATTACTATATTAGTCTTAAATATAGCTATCTTAGCTACTCTAGCTATAACTTACTAGTTAAATAATAGTAGTATTAAAAGTATATAAGGGAGGGGGAAAGGAAGTATATTTACTAAAACCTGCTAATAGTATATAAAAGAGAGTATATTAGGGTCTTTATTATTTCTACCTTAATTCTAAGAGATTATATAGCTATTACTATCCTTATAAACTAAGATAGGTCTATAAATATCTTCCTCTATCTTTCTATATTAGCTATTAATTATATTATTATTCTTTATTATTTATAGATCCTTTAGATATATTATTATATTTAAAGTAGATTAGTTATATATATATATATATTAATAGCAGGGATATATAGATATAATAAAGGTATCCCACTCTCTGAGAAGCCTTTAAAGACTATTAAAAAGAGTAAAAGAATCTGCTTCTAGGCACTATTAATAAAGGCTGGGGCTATAAGGGCTAGAAAGGATAGTAAATAATATAACTCTACCTATAAACAGGCTAGAGTAATAAAACTAGACTTAAAAGATATATAAAGTAATTTGCAGATCTAATTAAAAGAGATTACTAAAAATAAGTATAAATTCACTAAGAAAATCCTAAAAAACTTAAGAATTAAGTATTAAGGTATTAATAATAATAATAATAAGTTTTCCTCTTCTCTATGCTCCTCCCCCCTTCTTTACTATAGTTCTTCTATAACAGATCTATATGCTAAGAGGGCTCTCTTAGAAATTGCACTACTAAGTTCCACTTATCCTATTCTAATATACTATCTAAAATTCTCTATAAGTTATAGATTAACTCTTTATAATTATTATAGAGAATAGCTTTTATTTTTAGATAACTAAGGAAGCTAAGAAATAAGTAAGTAAAAATACTATATTTATAAAGCTATAGGAAAATAAAGACTTTAGTATAAAGATTATAAATAGTAATAGTAAGAAAAGAGTAAAGTTTATATCTTTATAGACTAATAATAAAAGGAATATATCTATAAATAATAAAGCTCTATAGCTAGTTAACTATAATTTAATCTTAAATACTAATCCTGCTCTAAGAATTATAAATACTTAAATTAGACCTAAAAATAATCCCTGCTTACTTATATACTAACTTATAGACTTAATAAAGTTATATATTAATAGGATAAAGTATAATAGTAAAGGAATAGATATTCTAAAACTAAAACTCTATATCTTTTAGGATATATATAAAAGAATAGGCTTTATAAAGGAGTAAATACTATTTACTTTTCTAATTATACTTAAGGAAAGAGTATTATATTATTACTATAAGATAATTTACTGAATTTAGTTTTATCTTAACCTAAACTAAAGTATTACTAAGCTTAGTGAATATTTTAAAATAGAGAAATTTAAATAAGTATGCCTTACTAAATAGAATACTACTATACTTATATTAATTATAAATAATAATTTATCTATAATAAAGCTTAAGGCTTTAGATTTACTAAGTAATACTTTTATAAAGATATAATCTATATTAGATGCTATTTATAAAAGTAATAAGATCTTATATAACTAACTTCTTTAAGGTTACTAAGAGGTTAAGAAATATAAATAAGCTATTATAAACTCTATAATAAAGCTTAAGAATCTCTATAACTAGCTTAAAGTTATAATTAGTAATATAGTTATATTTAGAAATAGTTAATTATCTCTATAATTATAATATTATATATTATAAGCTATAGGTAGGGGTGAGGGTAAGTTATAAGGAGTAACTATCTTAGCTATAGATTAGTGTGTGCAGAAAGCATAGTGAAATAGTTTATAGTGTGTGATTATATAATTATATACTATAGTATATAGCTACTATAGCCTTATAAAGCTAAGAGTGCTATAAACTATATTATAATATTATACTAAGTAATACTAAATAGACTATAAATATAATAGCTAAGGCTAGAATAATTAATTAAGCTACTCTAGTCTATACTAAAACTTTAAACAAGATAATTTAAAGTAATTATAAGATCTCTAGAAGTAGAGATACTATATCTATAAAAAGATAGGCTACTATTTAATATACTATATATAAAAAGAGAGGGATAAAGTATATTTCTATTTCTAAAGTAATTTATAAATTTAAGATACTTTAAAGATATCTTATTAGTAATTTCTTACTTAATATAAAGAAGCTAAAAATAAGAGTTATAAGAATTTAATAATAGATACTAAAGAGAATAAAGAGATTAAGATATATTTCTAGTTACTCAGAGAAGAGTAAGATAGTTAAGAGGAATAATAATCTTATAATAAATAGTAGACTTTATTTTTTATTTAATTAATAGATCTAAATATCTAATTATCCTATTTAGTAAATATAAATACTATTACTAAGTATTTACTTAACTAAGCTGCTTACTATAGAATTACTTACTATAATCTATTTAAATAAATAATTTATAATATCTCTATTAATATCTTTATACTTAACAAAAGATATTCTTTAGAGACTTTCTAGAGTATTATTCTAGTTATAGAAGCTATAGGACTTTTAGTAGCTAGTTATAACTAGTTTATTATACTTAAAAAGACTAAATTACTTAATATTATAATTAACCCTACTACTATAGAAGGGGTAAGTATTAAAGTTAGTCTAGGAGGGGTACTTAAATTAATAGAGATAATAGTTATCCCTATACCTTTTAGAGAAATAATATTCTATATTATATTAATAAATACCCCTTTCCTTCTATACTTTATAGATATAGATAAACTAGATATTTAATTTAATAATTTAAGGAACTATTTATAATAAGGGACCTAATTATCTCTATTATCTATAAATAGGGTTATCTATAGCTATTATTAAATATAGAGAAGACTTAAGTCCAGAATAACTTTATAGAGACTAAATTATACTAACTTTATTAATGTTTTAGATATCTATTAGTCTACTAACTTTATAGAGTTTTATAATAGTTAGGCTACTAAGTTAAAATATAAATACTTAATATTACTAAGTTTTACAAATATTACTAACTTAATATAGGAGCTCTAAATTGCTTTAAATTTACTCTTAAGGATAACTATAACTTTAACTATACTATAGTTATTAATATTATTTACCTTAACTTAAGACTAGTACTTTAAATAGTTAATATTACTACTACCTTTAATATAGAAAGATTTCTATAGGATCTATTAATAAGTATAGTACTTAATATACTTAAATAATACTAGATCTATATCTATTTTAGACCTCTAGATATAGTAATTACTAATACTAATACTAATTTTAGCTTATTTAAGTAGTATAGTATGCTCTATTTAATATTACTAACTACTACTAAAGTCTCTATTAAGGCTTATAACTTTATAGATAAGGTTAAGAAGTATTATATTATTCTATAGATAGTTTATAATATAATTTACTAAGACCTTCCTAATATAGATTATAAAATAGTTCTCTAAATAGCTTTAAAGACTATTAATAATACTATAAGCCTAAAAAGCCTAATCTTAATATTATTTATCTTTAGAGTATATCTATAACTTATTAATAAATCCCCTCTATCTTTAGAAATCTAGAAATAGGTAGCTATTATATAAAGGGTAATAGAAGACCTCTAGAAAGTCTAGGCTTTATACTAAGTTTTAGAGTTAGGGTTAGGGTTAGATATCTATAAAACTCTATAACTACTACTACTCTTATTAATATATATTTACTATAAAAAGAAGGGTTAGTAAGAACTAAATAAACTTCTTATTATTAATAATAAGATCTATATACTTAACCTTCTATATAGACCTTATATATTCTATTTAATAGTTTTCTACTTATAATATAAGGCTAGTAATATTAATAGTATTACTAGGGATAGTTTTAATATATTAATAGACCCTCTAGACTAGAATACTAAAAGAATAGAAAAACTAGATAAGGCTAATATTATATCTAAGTTAATACTAATATTACTAATAACCTAACTCTTATAGAGAAGAGAGAGATCTCTAAAGAACTATATAGAAGCTATTATAATACTAACTATAGATTTAATATAGAAAAGTAACTACTTTATAGACTAAAATAAATAAGAGGATATTATAGTTAATACTATTTTTATTATTAATATAGTAAAAGCCTTTAGCTAAGAGATTAGTAATACTATAACCTTCTTAATAATGAAAGAGTATTTAAATTATAACCTTACTATCTACTTATATAAAGAGGGTATTATTATAATACTAAGAAAATCTTTCTCTATCTCTATAATACCTAAGATAACTATACTTTAGAAATATAGTATTTTTAAGATTATCCTCTATAATACTACTACTTATAGTAAAATATAGATTTTTAAATTCTATATAGTTTATAAAGTTAAAGAAAAAGGAACTAACTAACCTTATAAAAAGTTATAACTTATTATTTAAGGTTATAATAAATCTTTATATAATTATTAATAATTTAAGGAGTAAGCTAATAACTACTTCTTGCTTTAGTGCTATCTCTTATAGTAGGGGGATTTATTCTATAGCTTAGAGATCTTATATAAGTATATATCTAATCCTAAATAGAGCTTAATAGGATAATATTAATAGCCTTTCTAATTAAGATTTAAAGTAAATACTCTAAGGATTAGATTATAAAGATTATTAAACCTCTATATAGTATTATAGAAGCTAGAGCCTATTAATAGGTAACCTATAGTAAGTATTATAGAGAAAGGCTTAAGATAGATTAATCCTTATTTAACCTATACTTAGTAATCTCCTTAACTACTACTAATAGCTTTAGTATTATTAGTATATAAACTAATAATATAATTAGACTTTTAATACTAAGTTTCTCTAAATAAGAAGATAATAAATTTATAAAAGCTAGTTTTAATATAAAGAATAAATAATAACTTAACCTAAATAACCTATTAATATTTAATAGTAGTATTATTATACTAAATATAAATAGCAGTCTTATTTTATACTAAGAGAGATAAGAGAATAAGATTAAGCTTATTAACTTAAAGGCTACTCTAACTAAATAAAAATAGTAACATATTTAGTAAAGGGTAAGAGGTATATATATTATATTAATTTACTAACTAGAGATATGATTTAATCTATTTATAGCTATATAGTATTAGGAGCTAATTACTAAAAATATAAAAACACTTAATTAATACCCTAAATAGTAAAAGGAGAACCTTAACTATAGCCTTATATTAATATCTATTAACTTAATAATAGCTAAACTATTAGTTTTTATTAATAGCTTTTTTACTAATAATTTAGACCTCTTATTATAGATTAGATTTATTATTATCCTTATTAATAAGATAATAAATAATAATATATTTATAATCTATAGTAATACTATTTACTTTAGTTTAATAAAGTATAAAAAGGTTACCTAAAGTATTCTAGCTTCTAAAGTCTAGAGTATAGTTACTAATATAAATATTATCTATACTATTATAATAATACTTTAGAAAATTACTAACTACTTTAAAAGACCTTATACCTCTATAATTATCTATACTAATTTATACTTACCATATAAATACCTTATTAAGCTTAGTATTATAATAAGAAAGTAACTAATAATTAATATTATAGCACTTTAATAGTTCTATAAGAGGAGGGAGATCTATAAAATATAATAGATTAATAGTAATAATAACTCTATAAATACTTTTATAAATAGTACTCTAAATCAGACTCTTAAATACTTTATTAATAATAGTAAAGTAATAGTTTATATAGAGGGATAGGTAACTTAAGAGGAGAAGGCTAAGGAGTTAGATAAATAGTACTAGGTATAGTAAAGCAGCTCTAGTATCTTAGAGGAGGAGGATTTAGCTATATTAAATATAGAATTCAATTAGTATATAATTTTGCACTATTTTTATATTTTTAAACACACTTTAGGTTTATAATAGGTATTAGTAATATAGAAGTATATTTTAGTAGGTTATAGTATATCTAGCTTTAAAGAAAAAACTATTAGTGTTATGCTAATACTATAATCTATAAAGCAGCAGGATATATACTATAATTAATAGATATATATAAGGTTATATAACTTATTGCAGAGTATATATATATAGTTTAACACTAATATCTATATAGTTAAGTAGAACTCCTAAATAGATATATATTAACTTAAGGCTTTTAATATATATATATAAAGGGAGCCCTAAGTTCTGTGTAAACCTTAATCTGGCGTGAAACTAATAACTATATTTATAGTTGATAGTAATAAGTTAACTAATTTACTACTAAATTAAGCTGCCCTCTATATACTTATAGGTTTTAACCTTATTACTAATTCTATACCCCTTTTACCCCTAATATAGCTTATTTTGTCTAGAACCTCTGCCTCTATATAGCTATTTATGCTTAATAGTAGATACTCTGAGGAAGCTTTCTAGAGTATTATACTAGATTTAGGTATTACTAAAGTCTCTATTACTAGCTTATAGTAAGTTATTGCTTTATAATATTCTTATCTATTAGTTAAGATAAATAAAGTAAATACTAGCTAAGTAAGAGTGTGTTTTAGTAATAAACTCTATAAGGATTTATTTAGTATTATTATAGTAAATACTATATTTAGTTAAATAAAATTTTATATAGTGTTCTCTAATACCTCTTTTCTCTTCTATCTGAATAATATAGATTATTTAGGTATTTATTTTAATACCCTCTATAACTATTTGCTATAGAGTAAAACTATTACCTCTATTATTTATAAATAGGGTTATGCCTGGCTTTTGTTTTAATAAAAGGAAGACTTTTACTTAAGCTAGCTATTTAATAGATACTAAACTTTAGTGTTCTTATTATTAGTTTAGCTACCTCTTTATTATTAAGTTAGCTATTCTTCTTTACTATATTAGTTATTCTATTTAAACTATAGTAATTAAGTAGCTAACTAATACTTTCTAATACTGCTAATTAAATACTAAAGTGCTTTACTACTTTCAATTCTTACTAAAAGATAATTATTACTTTAATTATAAAATTATCTATAATATTATATACCTTAAGAGTAAAGTAACTTTATATATTATTAATACTGCTACTAGCTTTAATATTACTTACTTTTTATTTAATCTCTTAGCAAAAACTACTTAGGAAACCCTCTATCTCTACTATATTTATATTTACTAAGAACTACCTAATTATATTATTATAGATATTAATTTAAACTTTACTACTAAAATCTTTAAAAATAATACTAAATCTATAGTAGTTATAGTTAAAGTTATACTTATTAAAGCTTATTATTATATTAGTAAAACTAAATAATACTATAGATTTCTTTAGTACATCTATATTATTATTTAATAGGAAGTTCTCTATACTAAGTCTAATCTTACTCCCTAAATAGTAATTAAAGCTATTAATAATACTATTAGTTTTAATAGTCTTATCCCTACTCTCTTTACTTCTAGTACTTATCTATATATTCATAATAACTTAATACCCCTACTAGATATTATAGCTAGAACTAAAGTAATCTATATTATTATAGATAATTTATATAAAGAGATTGCTAAATATAAAATTAATAATACTTTAAATATTTATAATAGCCTAAGTATAGATAAAGTTACCTACCTCTTACTATAATTATAGATATAAGTTTACTATAAAAAATATAAATAATAGAGTTCTTACTATTTAATTACTATTTTAGGTAAAGTAGTTACTATTTAGCTTCTCTATAGCTCTTAAGACTTTTCCTCTATTACTATTAAACCTTTTTATAGTAACCTTAATAACCTTAATAACTCTAACTTTCTTAATACTAACTCTAAGCTAGTAGCTACTTTTTCTATAAATACTTCTCTAGCTTCTCCCCTACTCTAATATAGAGAATAACCCTAAAAGAATCCTATTATTACTAATCTCTTTTATATTTTTAAATAAGAAGTTAATAACTTATTAATCATCTTATTAATAAAGGAGAAAATAGATTAGAAACTCTATCTAGCTCTATATAAATATAGTAAACTTATTACTAAAGGTTCCCTTTTTAAGATATTTTATAAAGAGGAGATTAATATCTTTCTTAAGTATAAAGTCTTTAAATTTAAGATCTATAATCCCTCTAAGTAATATAGATATCTTTTTTAAATTTCTATAGATAATAAGATTAAAAATAAGATTACTACTCTATTTAAGAAGTCCTACCTTATTAATTATAATATAAATAATATTAATAAGTAAAATATTTTTACCTAATTATTAATAATCTAATACTATAGTATTTAACTCCTTTTAGTTATTATACTATTTCTTAGCTCTAATTATTTAATTTAAATTAGAGATATTACTTAGGTATATATTTACTTATAAACCACTCTTATATAAAATATTTATATCTATCTACCTAACTAAATCTATAATCTCTATCTCTTTAGTACTATTATAAAGGTTATTAAACCTTTATATAGTATTGCTAAAGCTAGTATATATTAGTAAGCTACTTATAATATCTATTATTATATGAAGTTATAGATAATTAGTTCTGTTTTTAACCTGTATCTTTTTATTATTAATAATACTAATCTATACTTTACTATTATTAGTATATAAATTAATAATATTATTAAACTCTTAACTACCTCTTTTTTAACTCTTAAAGAAGAAGAGCTCTAAAAGGCTAAATTTATAGCTAAATCTAAGGAAACACTTATTATTACTACCCTAGTTATCTTTAATAGTAGAATAATCTCTCTATTACTTACTAAAGTAGTTATCTTATACTAAAAAGGTTAAGGCACTAAGATTAACCTAGTATAGAAGGCTTAAGATATTATAAAGATATTAGTAAAGCAGCAGTATATTAAATAATATACTAGAGGGGCTTATATAGCCTTAATATGCTAACTAGAGGATTATTTTAACCTATTAACTACTGCTTAATACTAGGATCCTATAAATATGGATATTATAATCCTTAATAAGTGCCTTTAGTAGCTAAAGAATAATCTTAATTATAGTCTGATCTTTATTATACTATTACTGCTTACTGCTAAATTCTTTATATTTATAGATAGATTATTTATTAATAACTAGAATCTTATATTATAATTAGGCTATATTATTATATTAGTTAATAAAATAATAAATAATACTACTTTTATAATCTATAGTAATATTATCTATTATAGCTTTATAAAGCGTAAGTAGGTTACTTTTAGTATATTAACCTTGGAGATCTATATTATAGTTATTAGTGCTAACCTAGCTTTTATAATTACCTTTATACTATGCTAAGTTACCACTAAGCTAGGTATTACTAACTCTATTACTACTATAATATATATAGATTTATATTTACTATATAAGTGCTTAGTGAAGCTAGATATTATAAAAGAAAAATGCTTTATAATTAATATTATAGCTCTTTGTTAGTTATATAAGTGCTATAAGCTCCCTGAGATCTAATAGGTAAACAATAAAGATAACCTAGCTAATACTATAATAAAGATAAAGCCTAATAGAGCTCTATGCTGCCTTATTAACAATAATACCCTTATAATTTAAATAAAAGGATAGGTAATATATATAGTAGAGGGGATATTAGGATAATAGCTAATTTAAGCTATTTATGCTATTTATACTATTTATACTATTTAGAGCTAGTTTTAAACTATTTAAGAAGGATTTAGGTAATTAGCTAAACTACCTAGTTTTTGCTTTATTTAGGTATTATTAATAATACCTAACTTATTATTTTAATTTATATATTCAGATAGGCTTATGAGATAATTACTAGTATAAAGGAAAAACCTGCTAGTGTGGGAATAATTGCCTATATTACTTAATAGGTTAGATTCTAACCTCTACTAGGATTTATAGCCTGGCACTAGAATAACTATAATATAGTTAGGTAAGCAGTTATATAATCTCTAATATTATATAGTCTGCCTCTATTCACTGTCTATATTATTCCTTCACGCTAACTACTCTCTAGATACCTCTCTTCTTAATATATATATCTTAAACTAATATTATGCCTCACCTAACCCCTCTCTTCACTATATTAGTATCTTAGGAAACTAATACTAACCTTTTATATCTATATATCTATAGCTATAAGGTATTTACTATAATAAAGGAAGCTTAACTTAAGTAATAATACTATAAAAAGCTTATACTATGTGTATTTATTAGCTTCCTAATATGCTATATATTAAGTAACTTATTTTGTATATAGAACCTACTATATATAGAAGTGTTTATAATATATAATATACTTTTTACTAAAAGGAAGTTTTTTAATAGTAACTTAAAGAGGCTTACTAAAGAGTTTTAGTATATAAACCTTACTATAATATAAAAGTAGATTATTTAGCTAATTAGTAAGAGCTATATATAAGCTGCTCTATAAGATATTAATAAGGAAATACATAGAGTAGTTAAGTATAATAACTATACTAATAAGTATATAGTAGATCTAGAAGCTATAGTACTAAGAAGTATAGATATAGTAATATTATTACTACTATAAAGCCTAATAGCCCTAGCTGCTACTGCTATACTAGAAATAAATAATACTTCTATCTATATAAATACTTATTTTAAACTAATAACCCCTCTAGAGACCCTATTAATAGTATTCTTTATAGCTCTACAAAGTATACTAGTAAGTATAAAGAGATATAGAGAAAGACTTAACTATCCTTTAAAATATATAGATAAAAATAGATAATATAAATTATTATTGCTTTAGTATTACTATAAGCTATAAAACTTATTTAAAGCTGCCTTTCTAGCAGGCTATATATAGCTATACTAAAAGCATAAAACTATATAATTAAAAGATAGCTCTATAGCCTGGAGTATCTAGACTAATTACTTACTAAGTATATATATAGAGTAGGATATCTCTGAAACTTTAATAGAAGTAGGTTATATTCTTAAAGTAGCTATAAATAAGATAAATCTATAATAGTAAGTATCTATTATAGCTAAAGAATAAAGACTAGAGAGTATAGAGTGCTATAGAAGTACTATAGTATATAGTAGCCTAAATAAGATAAATAAAATAGTTACTCTATTAGGTTACCTCTAGTCTAAGTTACCTCCTCTATCTATATTTTATAATTAGTTAGCACTATATAATAAGCTTATAAAACTATACTTATTTATAAATAGATTTCTAGAGAATAAGGAGTCTTACCTAAAGAGATATAAAGTATTATAGTTCTAGTATAAAGTAGTGAAGCAGAAGGATTATAGTTATTAAGTACTTAGCTATTACTAGGTTTATATATATAAACTTAATAAATATAGATAGTTAGTGAAGTTTAAAGTAAGATTTATAATTTAAGATAACTAATAAGTAAAAGATATATAAAATATATATATAGTAATATTTATAGATATATCTTTCTAAGTGCTAATAGCTATAGCTACTTATTTTGATATAGCGCTACTATAATATAATACTATAAATATATTTATATATATATCTATTGATAAAATAGTATTTATAAATACTATATTGAGTCTTAAAGTATTTAAGGTTATTTAGGATATAAACTATTAAACCTAAATTTAATAATACTAATTTAGATAACTTATAGATATAAGTTATAGTAAATACTACTTTCTTAATTCTTACTTTCTCTCTATATCTCTTTAAGAGTTATTAGTTCTTGATAGAGATCTTTAAATGGTTAATCTTATTTACTAATTCTCCTTTATATTACTCTTTTATAAAGTTAGTAACTATCTTATATAGAGTTTAGTTATAAAGTATTTTATTAATAAAGATATATTAGTATTTTAATAAGTAATAGTAATCTATATATATTTAATACTTACTAACTTCCTTTTTATACTTATTTTATTAATTATTAAACCCTTTATTAATTTATTCCTTCTTTAACTTACTTTAAGGTTAAGAAGTCTTTAGTAAGTAAATTAAAAGGTTAGTTATTATTAGTCTAAATACTTTACTCTTTATAATATATAGCTTTAAGGCTATAGTATTAACTACTTTTAGCCTCTAGCTACTATATAGTGATTTTACCTACTTTATAACAGACCCTCTAACTCCGCGCTGCGCCTCTTAATGAAATATATAGCCTTTAGTTATAAAATTATAACTATCCTAACTATAGCTATACTTATCTATATCTATCTCACTAAATAGCTTTATAATCCTTAACTTTATAGTTTAATAATAATATCTATTAACTTATCCTCTTACCTATTATCTATACTATTAATACTATCTCTATTACTACTATATCTATTAGTCTTCTTATTTAATTAGGCTAGCTAATATCTTTATAGCTATACTATTACTAATAATGCTCTCTCTATGTTAAAGTAATTAGTATAAGCTGCACTCACTAATCCCTAAAGAGCTGCCTCTGCCTTAGTATTACAGAGGGCCTATTTAAAGAAGGGCTAATAGATAGGGTGTGCAATAACCTATCTAACTTCTAAAGCTATATTTGCTTATTTCTGTGCAAGAATGCGCGTGTTAGCGTCCCCTATAGGGGTATTAATAAGAGCTCTTTTAAGAGCTATACTAATAATACAGAAACAGAGGTTATTAATTATATTAATACCAAACTCTCATGCGATATTTTGCGCATTATTAACGTTAACAGGCGCGCCTTATATATAGCTAGTATATTAATATACTGGGTCTAGTGCTAATATCTTAGAGAACTTATTATATATTATAGAATAAGGATAAGGAAGAGAGATAGGTATAAAGCGCTCCTTATAGTAGAGCTTTTTATACTTCTAGCTATAAATACCTCTTAGGAGGTTAAGGAGTTATCTCTTATATATACCTTACTAAAAGGTTAACCTTTAAGTAAGGAGTTATTAAATATCTTATATAGTAGTATTTACCTTACTAAAAGGTTTACCTTTTAGGCGTTTTTTGCAGTATCTTACTAAAAGGTTTAGTAAGGATATTCCCAAGCTATAAGAGCCTTAGTAGCCTACTTAGCCCTAATATAATTAGCTCTATTATATATAGCGCAGCGTTATCTATACTATTACTATTCCACTAGTCTATTTAGCCAGAGTAATAATATTTAGAGAGTTTATTTACTAGCAGAAATATATAGATTTTCTATATTATTGTCCTTAACTAGTAGAGAGTATAGATTAAAGTGCCTCTATAGTATTTCTCAAATTATATCTATAAACTGGGTGAATTTATTATAGTCTTTTTTATGGGGAGGCTGTATGATAACTATAAACTTAATTAACTATTTTTAGGACTTTACTTTATATATTCTTAAGAAGATTATTAAGCTTTAGAGTTTTATTATTAGCCTTCTTTTTATAGGTTAACTTACATATTATAGTCTATAATAAGAAAGAGGTTTAGTAAGTAATATAGATAAAGTTATTAAACTATTCTGACTTCTTACTACTCTCTACTATATTAACTATTCTTAATTTAGATATAGCTAATTTATACTTATTTACTTACGTAGTAATAAACTTTTAGGTTATAATCTTTTTTTTATAAAAAGCTTAAAGAACTTCTATATAAATTATTCTTACTAACTTAAGTTACTAAATATTATTAATTCTAGCTCTTATTTTTAACTAGATAATAATATTAATAATAGAGTTCTAAGATAGAAAATAGGTTAATTAATACTTAGGGTTAACTATCTCCTAAATATAGTTCTTAAATTAAACTATAATCTTATATAAGTTCTTAATATTCTTTATTTTATTTTTATATATTAATAGCTATATTATATACATATATTACTCTTATTTTATTAAGTTATTAAAAGACTATACTAACTTAGATATTATTAATATTATGTATTGTAACTCTAGCTAGATTATACTAAGTATTAAAGTAAATAATCCTCCTATCTTAATATTCTAGATATTAACTATTAAGAAGTTAGCTTTATAGAGATAGTTTTAAAGCTTTAGCTTTTTTAAAATAGTATTTAGAATAATATTAAGATCCTCCTTGTCTATATTCTCTAGGTTAATATATTTTTATAGTTTTATTACATAAGGTTTATACTAGGTTTAATCCTACTATAAAAGCTAATTAGCTAGACTATTAAGTATAGTTAAGAAGCTAGAGGCTATAATAGTATTAATAATAGAGAGTTTACTATAAACTTATATATTAATAATATAGAGGTAAACTTAATATTATAGATTTATTTAAATAGCTTTTATATAGTATAGAGTGTAAAATAATAATATATTAAGTATATAGCTATCTAGAAATCTCTATATATAGATTAATATATTATTTATGCCTAAAAGTGGCTAATATCTATATTATGCTATTATACTATAGTTACTACTGCTTTTGTGCGCAATTAGTATATCACTATATATACTAATAGGTTAATTTAACAGATTTAATAATATTTATCAAATTGGGCGTAATTATATATATACTTATAATACTGTTATATATATGTAATTCCATATATTCTTCCTTATTTAACCACGTCCCAACCCCTTTTTCCTGTACACACCCTAGTTATAGTTAGCGCGCCCAGGCTGCTTTAGGCCTGTGCATAGAGCTAGACTAACGTTACACCTGACTTATAGTATATATTCTAGACTCTATAATCTGATATATCCCCTTAGGGATTACTAGCTATTTATAAAGCTATTTCTAAACTCTATTAAGGTCTATTTTATCCTAAATATATATTTTTATGACCTTTATATACTTTATATTATCCTCTTCCTCTAGGTTATATATATAGTTTGCCTCTAGTTATATATATTAGTTACTTATTTATAACTAACTATAAAATACTTTAAATTAAGGTAGTATAAGTATCTTTATAAATCTATCTATTATTATCTCTATTAATAGGATATAACTAACTACTATATACCCTTCTATAATCTCCTGCTATAGCTAGTAGTTATAGATATTAATATATTATAGCCTTATTTATAGTTAAATAAGCTTTATATTAACTAACTAAATAGTTTATTAATTATTATACTAGATTTAGATTATTATTAATATTATACTAAGTATAGTAAAAGTAGCTTTAATAGTAATATTACTTAGGAGTTAAACTTATAAAATAATTATTAGCTAACTTATAAAGAGAGCTTTATATACTACTTAGAATAGTATAATTAGCTCTACCTTAGTTATTAATATTATAATTATTATCTACTTATTTACCTTTTATATAATTATATCTCTAAATAGCTTTATTATAAATATTTATAAGCTTTTTTAGTTAACTATATTATCTATAAAGCTAGTATCTAAAGTAACTTTATAGTAAATACTATATTAAGCTATATTACTACTGCTATATATAGAATTATTCTAATATAGTATTAGTAGTAGTTAATCTTCTATAGAGCTGCGTTTCCTTTATATAGTTCTAATTTATCTTTGATTATAGATATATATACTTAGTTATCTATATTAAGGCTTATAGCATACTATTTAAGCAGCTTTTATGCCTTATCTATAAGTACTAACTATAATAGCTATAGCTTATATATAGCTCTATTATAGAGCACTTTAATCCTAAGGAACTATTATAGATTCTAACTTCCTTTAAGGTAGTAATATTTCTAGAAGGTATTTATAGCCTCCTTTATGCTTTTAGTATACTTATAAGGAAATACTAATATATAATTATCTATATAAAAAAAAATATTACTTATCTATACTATTAGTAATAGTTCTCACTAGGTACCTATTTAAAGTTAAGTATAATAAAGCTAGTCTCTAAGTGCTTTTACTAAAATAGCAGTAAGTAGTATAGTCTATAAAGCACTTTTTATAGATATAGAACCTTACTATTATAGCAGTAGTCTAGTAGTATATTTATTAACACTATTTTATTAATAGATATATATATAAATATATTTATAGTGTTATATTGAGTTTATAGTTATAACGCAGCCCCCTGCAAAAAAGACTACGACAAATTAACCCAGTTTATGGGCATAATTCGGGAAACACTATAGAGGCACTTTGACCTATGCCCTCTAATAGTTAAGGATAATAATGCAGGAACCTGATATATTCCTGCTAGCAAGCAAACCCTCGCGGAGTTAGAAGGTCTGTTATAAAGTAGGTAAAATCACTGTGTAGTGGCCAGAGGCCCTATAGTATTATATTATAATAGCTTTATATTAAAATAAGTAGCTATAGTTATTAACACTTAGAAAGATATATCTATAAGTATTACTATATATATATTCTATATATCTTTTACTTATTAATAATCTTAGATTATAAGTCTTACTTTAAACTTTGCTAACTATCTATATTTATTAAGTTTATATATATAAACCTAATAGTAGCTAAGTGCTTAATAACTATAAGCCTCCTACCTCACTACTTTATGCTAGAACTATAATGATTTATATCTCTTTAGGTAAGATTTCTCAGCCTTTAGGAATTTATTTAGAAATAGATATAGTTTTATAAACTTATTATATAGTGCTAACTAATTATAAGATATAGATAGAGAAGATAACTTAGACTAGAGGTAACTTAATAAAGTAGCTATTTTATCTAATTTACTTAGGTTACTATATACTATAGCACTTCTATAGTACTCTATACTCTCTAGCCTTTATTCTTTAGCTATAATAAATATTTTTTATTATAGATCTATCTTATTTATAGCTACTTTAAGGGTATAACCTATTTCTATTAAAGTTTTAGAGATATCCCACTCTATATATATACTTAGGAGGTAATTAGTCTAGGTATTCCAGACTATAGAGCTATTTTCTAATTATATAGTTTTAGACTTTTAGTATAGCTATATATAGCTTACTAAAAAGATAGCTTTAAATAAGGTCTATAGTATATAGTAGTGCTAGAGTAATAATAATTTATATTATCTATTTTTATTTATATATTTTAAAGAGTAGTTATATCTTTCTCTATACTCCCTTATACTTATAAGTATACTCTATAGAGCTATGAAAAATACTATTAATAAGGTCTCTAGAGAGGTTATTAGTTTAAAATAAGTATTTATATAGATAGGAGTATTATTTATTTCTAGTATAGTAATAGTAACTAGAGCTACTAAGCTCTATAGTAATAATAATATAGCTATATCTATATTCTTTAGTACTATAACTTTTAGATCTTCTATATACTTATTAATATAGTTATTTTACTTAACTACCTTATCTATCTCCTTATTAGTATCTTATAGAGCAGCTTATATATAGCTCTTACTAATTAGCTAGTTAATCTACTCTTATATTATAGTAAGGTCTATATACTAAAACTCTTTAGTAAGCCCCTTTAAGTTACTATTAAAAACCTTCTTTTTATTAAATATTATATTATATATAGTAAATACTTCTATATATAGTAGGTTCTATATATAAAGGTAGTTACTAAATATATAGCCTACTAGAAAGCTAATAAATATATATAGTATAAACCTCTTATAGTATTATTACTTAAGTTAGGCTTCCTTTATCATAGTAAATACTTTATAGCTATAGGTATATAGATATAAGAGGTTAGAGCATATATAATTAGTAGACTTACTTACCTTAAAGTGCTTATAGAATAGCTTATAAAGTGTTTACTAGCCTCTTACTGCTATAGATATATAGTTATATAGATAGATAGATAACTTTATTATCTCAGGCTATAGTATATCTAGTAGCTTTATACCTATTACTATAGCTCTTATATACTTCTTAATTATAGCTCTAACTTATTCCACTCTACTATTCTATACTTAGGTATTAGTAGTAGAGAGCTTAAGGTAGATATCTTATACCTTAATAGCAGTAATAATATATAAATACTTTATAAGCTTAAAGTCTATTTTAATTACCTTTATATATACTCTATACTATATTAAAAGTATTATTAAGTAGTTCTTAATTACTATAAAGAGCTTATCTATACCTTATTGCATAAGGTAGAAGTTCTAGGTATATACTATAGACTAATCTATTATAAAAAGCACTAAGTACTACTCTTTATATTTTTTATTATAATTATAGAAGTCTAGAGTAATATATTTACCTAGCTTTATATACTTAATAGACTTTTATAGCACTTATTATACTTAGCAGTAAACTTAATCTATACTATAGATATTATAGTTAATTATTATATATATAGTTTGCTTAGTGAGCTTAGTATAGCTTATAATTTGCCTTTAATAGGTTTATAATTATATTAGTATATATAGTAGTTATATTATTACTTAGTAGTATAACTGCTATGCTATTTGCTATATTACTTATAGGATAGTTAGAGATATCTAGAATAGTTAGCTCTATAACCTTACCTCTAAAACAGCTTTAAAGTATACTATCTGTGTTTAGAATAGTAGTATATAGGTTAATACTATTCTATAGCTTAAGGCTAGATACCTTTATATATAGGAGGTTAATCTAGAGGATCTAGTTACTATATCTATATAGCTAAAAGGCAGTTATAGTAGTTATTATTTTATAATTTAGGTATTAGAGTGGTATTTATAATAATATAGTATATATTAGACTGTTAATTATTAAATTAGATATAATTATATATATATTTATAATACTATAGTGTGTGTGTAAAATCTATATATTTACTCTTATTTAGGTGCGTCCTAACCCCTTTTTCCTGTATACACCCTGGTTATAGTTAGCGTGCCCGGGCCGCTTTAGGCCCGCTCACAGAGCCGGACTTATTATAACCATAGGCAGCGCCTCACTGCAATAAGCAGGCCGCGCACAGCGCAATATTAAGCCGCATATAGATTAGAGGTGTAAGTAGTGATTTAAGGGCATAAGTGATAACCTAGAGGCTTAATATATATATATAAGGAGCACTAGGTATACTATAATTTAGTATAAGAATAGCTTTCCTTATATAACTTTAATTAACACACTTATTAAACCCTTATTTCTAACCCCTAACTATATATAGAATCCTTATTATTATATAGTAGCATAACTTATATAATATTATAAATCAGATCTACCTTATAGTAGTTATTAGAATAGCAAAATAAAGTTATATAACTGTCTAACATAATATATATATTATAAGTATATTAATATGCTTCTGAGAAGTTATATAGTTACCTATAGTTATAGTAAGCATACTATAGAACTTAGAGGTAGTAAGGCCTTAAGATAAAGCTATCACAGACCTTTAATAGAAGATCACTAAGCTATAGTTAGCTCACTAATAGATATATAAAGAGCATAATGCTTTTTAAACGCAGTTACAGAGTGCATAAAGAACTACTCTAGCACTACTTATAGTTAATAATAGTAGCAGAGATATATCCTCTCTAATAGTGCTGCTACTATTAAAAACCCCAGTAAGCTTAGCCTACTCTTACTTTAGTATATAGAAGGAGACCAGCTATTTAGATATTATGATAATAGATACTCTACTAATAATATAGATACCTAGTAAGACTCCTAAACTAGATTTAGATTAGTTTAAGAGCCTTAAAATAAAGCTTTCTAAGAATCTATACCTAAAGGGATCTATAGATTAGATTATATAGTTAATATAAGTATAAATCTTAATAGTGATTTACAGAGTAGCTCTTAGAGATATATTAACTCTAGTAAAAGATCTTTAAATTATAATTAATATATATAATAACCTTATAGAAAAGCCTTTATCCCTTATAGTATATATATAAAGTAGTTCTAAGATTTAAAATACCCTTATATAGATATATACTAGTACTAGTATTATTCTAAGAGGATAAATATAAGACTAGATATATACTTTTAAGCTTATAAAGAGCAACTCTATATTATATATCTTAAAGTTTAATAAGCTATAGGATAGATACTAATAAGCAGGTAGCACTATCTCTTCTAAAGATACTATTTAAGTATTTCTTTAAGGAGCTAAAGAGCAGTACTATAACTAGGCTATTTGCTAGAAGTTAAAGTATTATAATAGATCTATAATAATAGTTAAAGGACTTATAGCAGATCTCTAGGATAAAGCTTATATAATTAGTAAGGTAAAGTCTATGCTTATTATATAAATAATAGATAAAGCATCTAAGAGAGATACTAAAAAGGAGTCTAAAAAGAGGGATTATATAGACTGCAATTATTATAACTATAGCTATACTAACACTATATAGTAAGTATACCCTACCTATAAAGCTAATAATAAAAGTCTATTAATATTATAAAAGAGTAATAATAAGATAGATATGCTTAAGAAGAAGTCTGCAAAGGAGAGTTAAAAGATAATAGAGTAAGTTTGCTATACCTTTATAGACTTAAATAACTTTTAGGCAGCATAGAGCAATCTCAGAATATATTTAGCATATAAAACTATACCTAAAAATACTAAAAGAGAAGAGATTATTCTGAGAATAGTTAAGCAAAGTAATAGTGCTTAGCTATAAGATATAGGTGTAAATATATATATAATAAATAATATATTATAGTATAATAATAATAAGTATACCCTATTAATAACCCTATATATAATATATATAGGAGGAGGTTTTATCTACCCTAAGTATATAGAAATAGTTATACTATACTTTAATAATAGAGAGTTAATATAATTATAAGATATATTATATATACTAAGCTTTCCTATTAATATATTTAGCAGAGAGAGACTTTACCTTAATAGAGGTTACCTTAATAAGAATAAGCTTATTAAAGCTAATAGGTAAGCATTTATAATACTTAATATATACTAAAGAGGTTTTAACCTTAATATAAGATATAAGAGAGATTTAGATATATAGGTAATATATACTATATAGTAGAAGACTAAATCTAAGCTCTAGTATAGAAGACTTAGTTATCCAGGCTTTAGAGAGATAAAAAGAACTATTTAGATAATAAAGAGCTATATAATATCCTCTAAGTTAGTAGTTCTATAACCTTATAAGACCTATAATCTCTTAAAGAGTCTAAGATACTCCCTATAAACACTAAGGTACCATATAGAGAAAGTAGAAGATATTCTTTATATTAATATTAGAGAGGTAAAGCTAGCAAAACACTTTAAGTACTTTTTACTAATTATAGATAATAAAATATATTTTTAAGTAATTATCTTCACAGATATAAAGGATAAGCTAGTATACTAGTTAAGGATTTACCTCTAAGAGTAGAAGAATGCCTTTAATATAGCAGTAAAGGTTATCTATATAGATAATATAGAGAAGTTTATAGTAACTTACCTTAAAGCTATATTATAGAATAATAGAATAAAAGTAGAGTTATTACTACTATATATATATAAGCAGAATAGTATAGTAGAGCATATAATTCAGATTATTCTAGACAAAGTATACACTTTAAGTATTAATTTAGAGGTCTTAGTAGATTTATAGCTATATTTACTTCTAGCAGCAGTCTATATTATTAACTACTTCTATACTATAGCTATTATAGATAAGATATCTATTTAGGTGCTCCATAATAACTTATTAAGCCTAAGAGGAGACTATATACCTAATATAAGCTAGTTATAGATTATTAGGAGTATCTACTTTACTTATATTAATCTAGAGGTCTAAGTTAAGAGCAAAAAGATAACAGCATATATAGAGAAAGATATCCTTATTAGTTATTATAGAGACTAAGCATATAAAATATAGATACTAAAGCAAAATAAGATTATTATCCACTCTAATATTATCTTTTATAAACCTATAATAGAGCTAGAGGAGCACTAGTAAACGCTACTACCTAGCTAAGGCCTATAATTCCAGAGCTATATATAAGGAATTATAGAGTAGATATATAAAGTATATCTATAAATCAGAGAGACTAGATTTTTAAGAGGAGAGAGCATAGCTTATACTTATACTACAGCTCTTATAACTAACCCCTTTATAAGCAATTAGGAAATAAGTTTATAGCCTCACTTAAACTTAATAACTATTATAGAAGTATAAAATAGATCTATAAATAACTAGTTAGAGTAGGTAGAGATAGCTTTTACTAAAATATATAAGCTTATAGAAAAAGGGGTCTTATAGTTTATTAATAAGGAGGAGATACTATAAAACCTCTAACTAATAGCTAAATAGGTTTAAAAGTATAAAAAAGCCTATAGTAAGCTTATAAAGCATAAGATATAGATTATAGTAAGAGGCTTCCTATAAGTCTCTAAATAAGACTTCACCTAGATATATATCTTAATATCTTAAATAGTATTATAGCAGATTCTATTAGCCTATATATAGCAAAAAGGGTATCCTATATAGTAGTAGGACTTTATTAGTATATATTTAAATAGAGAGCTAGAGGAGGCAGTTTATATAATACCTTTCCCTTTAATTAAGAAGTTCTTTACAGACCTATAATATAGTAACCTTATAGCTATATATAGTTATAAAGGAGATTAAGAGCAAGTTATTAAACTATATAAAGCTCTATATAAGCAAAAATAGAGTGAGAGATAGTAGTAGAAGAAGTTATAAGAGATTCTCTAATATATAGAATTTATACTACTATACTTAGATAATATAACTTACTATAATAGAGCTCTAGATATTATAATAGTAATATATATTAATAATATTCTAGTAATAGAGCTAGAAGCTGCTCTGGATGCAGTCTATAAATATATCAGTAATAAAATTAAGGTTAATAACCTTAGAGTACCTAATAGCTTCCTTAGTATTTAACTTACCTTTAATAAGGAGTATCAGAAAACTATTATCAGCTAAGAGATATACTTAGCTAATATAGTATAGGAATTTAGAGTAGAGATTAGGTTTATAAAGATATCTATTAAGGCTAGAGCACTTAACTTTATAGTTTTTAGTATAGAGACCTTACTAGATCTAAATCTCTAAAGTTAGTACTAAAAAGTATTAGGTCAGCTTTAAAGCACTTATAATATAGCTAGACCTCTCCTTTAATATAGAACTATAGGCTAGATTCTCCTATTATCCTAATAAGTTATATAAAAAGAGCATAGAGCACTTAATATAGTATCTTAGTATATACCCCTCCTTTATAATAAGTTATAATAATAAATATAAGACTAGAAATATAAATAAATAGGGTCTCTATAGCTATATTAATAGTAACTATACTAGCTATAAAAATACTATATACTTAATAATAGGATAGATCTTCTTTATAGCTAATAGGCCTATATTATAGAGATTATAATAACAGACTATAATCTCTAAGTTATTAACTAAGGCTAAGTACTATATAGTATTATCTACTATATTAGAAGCACTTTAGATATATAATTTCCTGAGCAAACTCAGAGTAGAGCTTAGAGAACCCCTCTATATATAGATAGATAATATAGAAGCTATTATGCTTATAAAGGAGAAGTCTGTAAATAACTATGCAAAGTATATATAGATTTATATCTACTTTATATAAGAGGTTATTAAATATAATAAGGTTAACTTTAAGTATATATTATTAGTAGATAATATAGCTAACCTTCTTATAAAGCTGCTTAGAAGGATAATCTTTAAATAACTCTATAAAAAGAGCAGTATAAAGCTATTTAAAGCTAATACTACTATAGAAAATTACACTAAGAAGGTTTAATATATATATAAACTAAGTTCTCAGTAAGGAGAAATATTATAACTATAAGCAGTGCCTCACCACAATAAGCAGGCTGTGCATAGCATAATATTAAGCCATATATAGATTAGAGGCATAAGTAGTGATTTAAGAGTATAAGTAATAACCTAGAAGCTTAATAATATATAAGAGGAGTACTAGGCACACTATAATTTAGTATAAGAATAGCTTTACTTATATAACTTAAATTAACACACTTATTAAACCCTTATTTCTAACTCCTAACTGCATATAGGATCCTTATTATTACAGGACTAACGTCACGCCCAACTCACACTCAACTCGCACTGCGCATTCTAGACCCTATAATCTGACAGGTTGCAGTTAGCGCGCCCGGGCCGCTTCAGGCCCGCGCGCAGAGCCGGACTAACATTGCGCCCAACTCATAGTGTGCATTCCAGACCCTATAATCTGATAATATTAAACTAATAATATATATCTATTTACCACACCTTATAGAGACCCTCCTAAGCACTAGGCTAAATTAGAATTTACACTAATTATATTGCTTGCACTAGTAAGCAGGCGGAAATCAATCTCTAGGGCCTATCTATAGATAGTATATTTCTCAGTTTAAGGCACTAATAATTATTAGAAACAGTAGTATAACTAGATAGATAATAGCTCTATGTTAGTCCAGCTATATATAAGTCTTTATATATACAGCCTGCTCTCTTCATAACAGGATTAATTAGCCAGATATAGTATTCCCATCCTATATAAAATTATATTCACATAGACCCCACCTTTAAGAAGCTCCCAGAATAAGCAGGGTATATTCTACTATAGTGGAATATTTTCTAGCTACACTAAAGTCCCGTTATAGCTAAATATAGTAGATAGAACACCTATACTTAGGACACTGTGGAGGCCTATATTAGATAGAGCTATCAGATAAGGCGCTGTCCGGGATAAGTTTGCAATACTGGAGCGCCCGCTTAATTGTTTGCAAATTTGATAATTAATAGTCTAAATACCATATTAGTTAGTTATATATATCTTTCTAATCTAATTAGAGTTATAGGTTTAAATTTTACTAGTAGCAGACCCTAACTATATTTATATTAAGTCTAAAAGAGTAGTACTATAGAGGGCTAGGCCTTGCTTCAGCTTACCCTGAGGGGGTGTGTCAGATAAGGCGCTATACGGAACGAGTTTGCAACACTAGAGCGCCCACTCAATCTTTTGCAAATTTAATAAGAGCTATAGCCAGGCACCTGAGGCAACTGCTAATATAGATTTGCTTGCCTGTAGCTGGTTTTAGCGCTAAAATCCGCTAGAGACCCCTATGCTCTAGAGCAGCTGCTTTATATATAGTACCTACCTGCTTAACCCACTATGCCTTAGTATCTACCTAGTAGAGTTACTGCTAGTAGTATAGTAAGATACCTTAAGGTATAGAATTTCACTAGTTATTTAGTATAGAAAAAAACCTATTCTTTTTAGATATAAGGTTACTAAGTACCTTAAGGTAAGGTACTAAGTCCTAGTTCCAGTTACTACTAGTAGTGGAGCTAATTAGGTAAAAGGCTAGCTACTATACTAGTAAAAGACGTTAAATATATAAGAATCTAGTCTAGATAACACTACACCTCATAAACCCTTTAAACAGCACTATATTATATAGCACTAGCTATAGAGAAATTCTTATTTATTCCTTAATTTCCCAGATATATATACTATAACTCTATAGCTTCTAGCACCTATCTTACCTATAGTAATATAGTCCCCCCCCCCCCCCCCCCCTTCTACTATAGAGTAAGTTTTAGTAGTAAATAGCTAGGGCTATACTACTATTTTAGCTAGAACTACCTAGCTTAAATAAGGTAACTAATTAATATAATAGTATATCTCTAATATAGCAAAAATAATAATATAGTAGATACTATTACTATCTAGATTAAGGTACAGACCTAATTACTAAATTAGTATATACTTACTTAATATATTAAATAGTTAATATTACTAAGATATTAAATAGATAGCAAACTATCTTTTTAGAGCACTATATCTAGAAGTTATAATATAATCAGAATAACTACCTAGTAGTATAGTAAATAGAAAGCTCTAAGTCTCTAGCTCCTAGATATCTAGAAGTGCTAAGAGATATAGCAGTCTGAGATAATTCTAGGTAAGACCTAGCTAATCTAGAAGTCTAGGGTGATCTAGAGCTAGGTGGGGTTCTTATAGAGTCTAGATACCCAGGCAATCTAGCTAATCTAGGAGTTTTAGGTAGTCTATTTAGGGGGTTTAGAACTGGAACTAGAGGTCTAAGGTAATAGAGGTGTTCTATAAGCAGTATCCTAAGCTAGAGATACTTTAAGAAAGGTAGATATTATAAATATAGTATAGTATTAGAGGTTTTACTTAATATATTAAGCTTAAATTAGGCTAAATACTAAAACTATACTATTAAAATACTAACTATTAGTTAAAATAATAAAATAGTAGTAAAAGGAATAGCTATATAAGCTATATTAGTACCTTAAGAAATAATATTTATAGTTTTTAATTCTAAAAGTATATAGTTTATTCATATTTATAGATTAATATCTTAGTAGATATCCTAAGCTAAATAATATAGTATCTTAATATAGTATTAAAAGAATAGAGAGAATTATAACAGGAAAAAGAGTAATACTAATAGTAAGGTATAGATAAAGAGAGCAGTAGATATAAAATAGAGATAAATAATAATAGATAGAAAATATTAATAGAGGAAACCTATAGCAGATAGAAACTACTAAGAAAATATTAATGAATAAAAAGAAATATATATAGATAAGAGATAATATTAATAGATAATAAAGAATAATAGTAGGTATTATATTTTATATAAGATAATCTTAGAAAGTATATAATATAAAGCAGTAAAGAGAAATATAGAAAGATAAATAAAGCTAATAGCTAATATATAATAGAGAATAAATAATAGAAAATAGAAAATATTAATATATAAGGTTCATAAAGTGATATAAAAGAGAGAGAAACTAATAAGAACATTAAAAAACTAAGGGTGGATCTTAAGGCATATAGCAGGTATAATTATCACAGCAGCAGGTGTGGAGATAAGGTGCTTCCTCTAAGACGCGCGGGGAGGCGGACCCTTAACAGTAGTTAGGACTTAGGTCTTATAAATTGTCCAGGAGGCATTTCTGCCGCTTCTCCCATCTGCATTATATTATCGCGCTTTATCATTAAGGTGGTTATACAGAAGGTGTCTACTTCTATTAAATTAACCCCTTAGCATATATAATAACGCGCTAAGTGCGCGCAAAAGCAGCAGTAACTATAGCATAATAGCATAATATAGATATTAGCTACTTTTAGATATAAATAATATATAGATCTATATATAAAGATTTCTAGATAGCTATATACTTAATATATTATTATTCTATACTCTATACTATATAATTTAATAATTAATAGTCTAATTATTATAAATAATACTAATTAAAGCTCTTTAGATAAATCTATAATATTAAATTTATCTCTATATTATTAATATATAAGTTTATGGTAAACTCTTTACTATTAATAATATTATAGCCTCTAGGTTTTTAACTATAGTTAATAGTTTAGCTAATTAGTCTCTATAATAGAATTAAACCTAAGATAGACTTTAAGTAATAAAACTATAGAAGTATATTAACCTATAGAATATAGAAAAAGAAAATCTTAATATTATTCTAAATATTATTCTAAGGAAGCTAAAGCTTTAGAACTATCTCTAAAAAGCTAACCTTTTAGTAGTTAATATCTAGAATACTAAAATTAGAGAATTATTTACTTTAGCATTTAGTATAGCTTAGCTAGTATTAAGATAAGTAATATTAATAAGATTTAAGTTAGTATAGTTCTTTAATAACTTAAAAAGATAAGATTAATATATATATATAATATAGCTATTAATATATAAAAATAAAATAAAGAATGTTAAGGACTTATATAAGATTATAGTATAATCTAAGAGCTATATTTAAGAAATAGTTAACCCTAAGTATTAATTAACTTACTTTATGCTTTAGAACTTTATTATTAATACTATTATTTAGCTAAAGATAAGAATTAGAATTAATAATATTTAGTAACTTAAGTTAATAAGAGTAGTTTATATAGAAGTTCGTTAAGTTTTATAAAAGGGAAAGATTATAACCTAAAAGCTTACTATTAAATAAATAGATAAGTATAAATTAGCTATATCTAAATTAAGAGTAGTTAATATAATAGAGAGTAGTAAGAAGGTAGAATAGTTTAATATCTTTATCTATACTACTTACTAAATCCCTCTCTTGAGTTTGTAGTTACAACGCAGCCCCCCGCAAAAAAGACTATAACAAATTCACCCAGTTTATAGGTATAATTCAGGAAACACTATGGAGGCACTTTGACCTATGCCCTCTACCAGTTAAGGATAATAATACAGGAACCCGATAAATCCCTCTCTTATTATAAACTATAATATATAAGTTAACGTAAAGAAAAGAGGCTAATAATAAAACTCTAAAGCTTAATATTTTATTAGAAATATATAAGGTAAAGTTTTAGAAATAGTTAGTACTATACCCTTAAGGTTATATATTATAAAGAATAGAGTATTTAACTTAATAATAACTAGTTTTCCAATTTACTTAGTAAAGACTTCTTAATCTTAAAGTAAGTTAAAGAAGAGGCAGCTTAATAAAGAGTTAAATAATAAATAAGATAAATATAAAAAGAGAGTTAATAAGTATTAAGTATATATATATTACTATTCTTTATTAAAGTATTAATATATCTTTATTAATAAGGTATTTAATTACTAAACTTTAAATAAGATAGTTACTAACTTTATAAAAGAATAATATAAGAGAGACTTAGTAAATAAGATTAACTATTTAAAGACTTCTATAAAGAATTAATACTTCTTAAAGAGATATAAAGAAAAGATAGAAGTTAAGAAAGCAGTATTTACTATAACTTATATCTATAAATTATCTAAATTAATATTGTTAAATTTAGGTTTAATAATTTATATCTTAAATAACTTTAAATACTTTAAGACTCTCTATAGTATTTATAATAGAAACTTTATCTTTATAGAATCTAAACTAATCTAATTAAAGAGTATAGATCTATAATTATAAATATTATTAAACCTAAATATTATATAGTAAAGCTATATCTCTCTAATACTATTTATTATAGTATTATAGTAAGTAATTCTATATTATATAGAGGCTTAAAGAAAAAGGGTATTTACTAAAATACTAAACTAAGTAATTACTATTTTTAATAATAGAATAGTATATTTATTACTAAAGTACTTAATATCTATAATTAATATATTGTTAGGTATATACTAAAGGAACTTTAAGAAGTGTTCTATAATAATACTATCCTAATCTCTCTATAATATAATATCTATACTATTTTAATAAGAAGAAAGCTAAGAAAGGGTATTTATAGTAATTAGTATTCTTAACTTAGCTATATAGAAGAGGCTATAATGTACTATCTTAAGACTATAGTATATAGTATAAGAGTAAAGTGTAAAATACTCTTAATATTAATAAACTATAATATATATAGCTTAGAGAAGATAATTTAATAAATATACTAAATACCTAAAGAGTTTATTATAACCTTAATACTAGGGAGATAAATAGCTCTAGACCTTTACTTATTTAAATAAGGATATAGAGGCTTTATAATCCTCTTACTCTTTACAGACTAACTATTAGGTTATACTTAGAATTACTACCTTAAGGACTATTTAATTAGGAGTTTAATAAAAGTATTTACCTAATTTATTAACTTAGTTAAAAGTGAGCTAAATATTATAATTAAGGTATTTAAATATGATAATAAGATCCTAATATACCTAGGGATAAAAAGCCTTATTTAGATAATAGGTATTTAAATTAAGCTATTAATACTAAATACTTAAGCTTAAAATAGAGATAGAGAGAGGATTATAGTAGTTATAAAGATAAAAGCTAGATATCTTTATTTATTATTAAAACTTCTATCTTATTTATAGCTAGAGATCTATATAATAGTAATCTATATATATAACTATATCTTATTATAGTTAAGAGGTTAGAAAACTTTATATAAATTCTTATACTAATTTATAAAGAGATCTACTATTATATTAAATATCCTCTATCTATAATAATATAGCTATAAAGTATTTACCTTAACTATATAAGCTTAACTTTATAAAAACTATTTCTAGTACTTTAACTTTAGAACTTAGATTAGATATCTTATTAATTATATCTTATTAAACCCTTACTAAATATAGTATTTAGTAAAGTAAGAAGTTATTACTACAAAAGATATTAAGTTTAATAAAAGTATACAATTTAGTAATAATATTAATAAGTAAAAGAATAACCTTTAGGAGATAAACTGGGAGAAGATATATAACTACTATAATAATATTATTAAGTTAATAAAGCTATAATAGATATTAAACCTAAATAATACTAAGGATAATAAAGAAACTAAATAGTTATTACTAACTAATTTAATAAAGATTAATAAGATTAATATACTAACTAAGTTCTAACTATAAGATAAGTTTAAATATTCCTAAGCTTAGTTCTAACTTATTACTTTACCTTAATCTCTATTTTTACTATTTTTTTAAGTAATAGAGAATCTTAAAGTATAGAGGGAGAGAGTTATTATTACTAAATCTGAGAAATTTAAGATTAATTTAAGAACTTTCTATAAAGTAATATTTCTAACTAATATAAAACTAAGTAAATTAATTAAGTAGTAAGATAACCTTTATAGCTATTTATAGTCT
This sequence comes from Colletotrichum neosansevieriae, assembly GCA_036785495.1. Lineage (NCBI taxonomy): Eukaryota > Fungi > Ascomycota > Sordariomycetes > Glomerellales > Glomerellaceae > Colletotrichum > Colletotrichum neosansevieriae. The sequence continues at coordinate 80,230 of JAVHLV010000211.1, read as the reverse complement.
AGCTAACTTAGTATTAATAAGATATATAACTAAATATTAAGCTTTAAAGCTAGGGATTTCCTATTTAGTTTAATAGTAATAAATAATTTTACTAAGAATAGGTTAAAGAGATATCTAAAAGAAACCTATTAGAGAGATTTACTATTATTATTCTTATTTTATAGCTAACTAGCTAGTTATCTATTAGAGACTAAGTTTAGAGAAGCTAAAGAAATAATATCTAAATAGCTATAGACTATTAAATTTATAGATTAAAGTGCTTAATATTATACTATAAAGTTATAAAGTTTTTGGCTACTATTAGATATATATCTATAAGCTAAATAAGTGTAGAAAACTTCTTAAAGTTAAAGTAAGACTTATTATTAGAGAAGATTAATAGCTTTATAATTTAAGAAATATTTATACTGCTACTTTAGTTAGTATATTTTTTAGAACCCTTATTATAATTATAAACTAGTTTAATATAGACTTTCTATAATATAATATAGTTAAGACTTTTATTTATATTAATTTTAATAAAGAAGTTTATATAGAGATAGTGCTAGAGTATTAAAAAAGTAGATATAGTTTAAAGTTACTAAAAGCTTTCTATAAACTTTACTATTTACTACTTCTATAGTAATAATATTTAAAAATAAGTTTTATAGTAAGTAGGTTTAAGTAAGTAGCTACTAAAAGCTATTACTAGTAAAATAATAAGATCTTATTCTTCTTCTATATTACTAATTATATATTTATATATCCCCACTTAAAAGAAATTAAGACAAGATAGCTAATTAGTAAACTTTAACTATAATATTATCTTAGGAAAGAGAGGGATATTTAGTAGTTTTTAGGAATTAAGGTTATATAAGATTAATATAACTATACACTATAGCTTTTATAGTTATTCTTCTTTAAGAAGTTATTAAAACTTCTAAATAATAAATTAATAAGAAACTATAAAATCTTAATAATATAAAAAGAACTCCTGCTCTATAAAAAAGAGGTAATAAAGGTTAATATTATAAAATACTAATTAAAGGTGGAATTACTACTATATACTACAGTAATAATAAAACATAATATCTTATTAATAGTTAGTAAACTTACCTACTTTAACTAAAACCCTAAGCTCTATTATTAATATACTACTAACTATATTATTTAATACCTTATTTGAATAAAGAGACTATATCTAGAATATAAAGTCTCTAAGGGATTAACTAAGAGCCTTAAAGTTATATTAGATACTAGTTATACTAATAATATACTAAACTATAAAAGTTTCTAATCCTTTATAATAAGGCTTTTTAGAGAGATAATATTATAGAGAGTAAATAAGTAAAGTATAGTTACTATATTAACTATAGAGATAGAGCTTCTTATTTTCTTATAAATAGTAAAGAAAACGACTATTTATAAGTTAACTTATTACTGCTCTATAAATCTCTCTCTTAAATAATAAACTATCTAAATTTATAGGTTTTATAGTTATTAATATACTAAAGGTTATAATTTAGTATAATAATTTATAAACTATAAACCTTAGTATAAAGGAGATATTCTAGCTATAGATAAAACTCTACTATATTAATATCTATAACTACTAGTTATAGTAAGAAGTTATAGAAAGATATATTAAGGTTATCTATACTCCTTTAGCTAAATTAATAGTAAACAGATTTATAAAATCCCTTTTATAGTAGTTTTAGAAGAGGTTTATTACTTAGTTAGGCTTTATCAATAAGTTATAAATAATTCTAGAGATCTAGAGGAGAGAGGAGTTATAGAATATTAATTATAATATTAAGCCTGGATTTAAGTAAGCCTAATGCCTAACCTAAAGGGGTAACTCTATAGTTACTATACTAGTTAACTTAACTTACTAAATATCTTATAAACTATAATATTATATTAGTATAAAAAAGAGAGTATTATATTAATATTTAAGTCTTTAAGTATATAGTTTACTTGAAGTTTTACTTATATAAGATTATATCTTTTTTGCCCTCTTATTATTATATAATAACTTCTCTTTAGAAGCTAATAATACTCTTATAAGCTATATTAATAAGACCTTATTATTAATAGTAATATCTCCTTAAAATACTCTATAAGTAGCAATAAAGAGTAATAGAGAGTAGTGATCCCTCTTAGTATAAATAAGTAATTCTATAAGATAAAATAGTTAAATTAAGCTAAGATAAATAACTATAAAAGAAGTAATACTCTCTTTATATAATAATCTCTTTTATTAATAATACTTTTAAGTTAGTATTTCTTAAATAAGTTTATTATTGCTAAGTTTCTAGGTAGACTTTATGTAGCCTAAAATCAGATAAAAAGACTAAGTTATAATACTATCAATAAGAACTAAGGGCCTAAATACTTTATAATAACCTATAGATAATATTAAGAAATAACACTAGAGAAGAGATTATGAAATAGGTACATAATAGGGTTATAAAGTTATTAGTGGATATATAGAATATTAAATAACTTTATATTAAATAGATATATTTTGATAACCTTAAATATACTAGATTTAAGTACTTGGAAGTTAATTAGTAAACTTTGCTAGTTATACTAAATTATACTATATTATACTATATTATATTATAACTAAAGGGGTGTGTTAAATTAACTCCTTAGTATATATAGTAGTGCGCTAAGTGCGCGCAAAAGCAGCAGCAACTATAGCGTAATAGCGTGATATAGATATTAGCCACTTTTAGGTATAAGTAATGCATAGATCTATATATAGAGATTTCCAGATAGCTACACACTTAATATATTATTATTCTGCACTCTATACTATATAATTTAATAACTTCTATTAAATTATATAGTATAGAGTGTAAAATAATAGTATATTTAGTATATAGCTATCTAGAAATCTCTATATATAGGTCTATATATTATTTATACCTAAGAATAGGTAAAGTAGGTATTACTCCATTATGCTATAGTCTCTGCTGCTTTTATATATACTTAGTGTATTACTATATATACTAAGGAGTTAATTTAATATACCTCTTTAGTTTTAGTATAATATAGTATAATATAGTATAATATAGTATAATATAGTATAGCATAGTATAATATAGTATAACTGGCTAAGTTTGCTAATTAGCTCTAAACTACTTAAATCTAGTATATTTAAAATTATTTAATATACTTATTAATATAAAGCTATTTAGAATATTTAATATATTTATTAAAGACCTTATAACTCTATTATTTACCTATATTATAATATCTTCTCTAGTATTATTCCTTAATATTATCTATAAATAAGCTTATTATTCTTAATATTCTAAGTAGAGTCTATAAGCCCATATATATATAAGAAAACTAAGTTATATTAAAAGCCTTAAGTTAATATATATCTACTTAGAAGTTCCAATTAACTATATAGGCAGTAGTATTTAACTATATATATATACTCTGTAATAGGTTATATAACCTTATATATATCTATTAATTATAGTATATATCCTGCTACTTTATAGATTATAGTACTAATATAATACTAGCAGTCTTTTCTTTAAGGCTAGATATACTCTAACTTACTAAAATATACTGCTATATTATTAATATTTATTATAAGCCTAAAGTAGGTTTAAAAACATAGAAATCTTATAGAATTATATACTAATCTTATTCTATATTTAATACAGCTTAATTCTCCTTCTTTAAGATACTAGAGCTACTTTAGTATACTTAGTGCTATTTATCTAACTTCTCTACCTTCTCTTTTTAAGTTACCTATCTCTCTATGTAAACTATTACTTTATTATTATTAATAAAGTTTTTAAGGGTCTAATTTAGAGTGCTCTTTATAAAAATATCTATAGTGTTATTATTACTATTAATCTATTATACTTTATAGATCTCCCTCCTCTTATATAACTATTAAAGTACTATAATATTAATTATTAGCTACTTTTCTTTTATAATACTAAGCTTAATAAGATATTTATATAGTAAGTATAAATTAGTATAGATAATTATAGAGATATAAGGTCTTTTAAGGTAATTAGTAATTTTCTAAAGTATTATTATAATAGTATAGATAAGCTTTATATTAATAACTATACTATAGACTTTTGAAGCTAGAATACTTTGGGTAACCCTCTTATACTTTATTAAACTAATATAAATAGTATTAATATAGATTATAAATATTTATTATTTATTATCTTATTAATAAGAATAAAAATAAATCTAATCTATAATAAGAGGTTTAAGTTATTAGTTAAAAGGCTATTAATAAAAATAAATAGTTTAGCTATTTCTAATATTAACTATATAAAGTATTAATCTTACGTTAAGGTAAATAATATTAATAAATATAGTATAGTTAAAGTTATAGTTATTCTTAACAGTAAATTAAAAGCAATTTAGAACTTCTATATTAAGTTAGTAATATTTGTAAAGCTTTATTAGATATATAAGTATTTATATCTTAATCTAGTAGCTTAATTACTATAAAACTTTATAAAGTTAGTAAACTAATAGATATCTAAAATATTAATAGAGTTGGTATAACTTAGTTTTTATAAAGTTATTCTAGGCTAAAGTCTTCTCTATATTTAATAATAGCTATAGATAACTCTATATATATATAATAGGGATAATTAGGTTTTCTTATTATAAATAGTTCCTTAAATTATTAAATTAAATACCTAGTTTATCTATATCTATAAGATATAGAAGGAAAGAGGTATTTATTAATATAATATAGAATCTTGATTCTCTAAAAGGTATAGAGATAACTATTATTTTTATTAATTTAGTTACTCCTCTTAGTATATATTTAATGCTTATCTCTTCTATAATAGTAGGGTTAATTATAATATTATATAACTTAGTTCTTTTAAGTATAATAAACTAGTTATAACTAGTTATTAAAGGTTCTATAGCTTCTATATCTAGGAAAATACTCTAAAAGGTCTCTAAGGAATATTTATTATTAAGTATAAAGATATTAATAAGGATATTATTAGTTATTTATTTAAGAAGGTTATAGTAGGTAATTCTATATTAAGTAGCTTAGTTAAGTAGGTACTTAGTAATAATATTCTTATTTACTAAATAAGCTGCTTAGGTATTTAGATTTATAAATTAGATAAAGAATAAAGTCTATTAGGTATTATTAAATTATTAATCCTCTTAAGTATCTTATCCTTCTCTAAGTAACTAGAGATATATCTCAATCTCTTTATTCTCTTTATTATTTATTATTATATTATTATAAATCTTAACTTTAGTTTCTTTATACTATATAAAGAATTATTAATAAGCTATTCTTAAAGTATCTTAAATTTATGAATTACTTTAAAAGCAGGAATATACTTTATCTCTCTCTTTTTATATATAGCTTATTAAATAGTAGTTTATTCTTTTATAGATATAGTATCTTTATTTCTAAGGATCTTATTATTATTTTAAATTATCTTATTTAAACTTTTAGTATAGACTTAAGTAGCTAAATTAATTATTCTAGCTTTAGCTTTTATATTTATTATCTATTTAGTATTACTTAGTATAGTATTATAGTTATAGAGATAATATACTATTTATAAATATAACTATATTACTAATTATAACTTTAAGCTAGTTATAAAGGCTCTTAAACTTTATTTTAGAGTTTATAGTAGCTTATTTATATTTCTTAACCTCTTAGTAATCTTAAAGAAGTTAGTAATATAAGATCTTATTACCTTTATAGATAGTGCTTAATATATATTATATCTTTATAAAGATATTAATTAGTAAGTCTAAAGCCTTAAGCTTTATTATAGATAGATTATTATTTGTAATTAATATAGGGATAGTAATATTCTATTTAGTAAGATATACTTATTTAAATTTCTCTATTCTAAAATCTTTACTAAGCTTAGTAATAATCTAGTTAGGGTTAAGATAAGACTAAATTTAGTAAATTATTTTATAATAATAATATAATACTCTATCTTTAAGTATAATTAGAATAGTAAATAGTATTTACTTTTTTATAAAGCCTGCTCTTTTATATATATTCTAGAAGATATAAGTTTTAGCTTTAGAATATTTATTTCTTTACCGCTATACTTTATTTTATTAATATATAGCTTAGTTAGATCTATAAGCTAATATATAAGTAAGTAGATATTATTTTTAGATTCAATTTAGGTATTTATAATACTTAGAGCATAGTTAGTATTTAGAGTTAAATTATAGTTAACTAGCTATAGAGTTTTATTATTCTTAGGTATATTCTTTTTATTATTAGTGTATAAAGATACAAACTTTACTCTTATAGTAGTTATTCTCTATAAGAATTATATAGAGCTAATCTATAACTTAAAGAGAATTATAGATAGTATATATATTATCTATTATAAAGTAACTATAGAGTTACTTTATGATACTTATAGTAGCTTAGTTCTATAATTCAAGCAGTAAGTTAATAAGGTTATATATAAACTCTTACTAAAAAGCTATATCTATAAAGCTATTAGCTTTATAGACCTCAAGGTAAAAGAGAATTTTAGTATTTACCTCTTTCTCTATAGTTTTATTACTAAGTCTAAATATTTAATTCTAGTTATAGTTATTTATAAGTAGCTTTATATTAATAAAGATTAATGGTTCTATAATAACTTAATAATATAGAGTTACTATAAGAAATAGATCTAACTATAGTATTAATTAGCTAGGTATACAAGGATTTGCTATAGTAGTTAATAATATTATATAAAAGAAGATAAATAAATATTATAGTAAGGGATTTTAGTTAGTAAAGCCTTTAGTTAAAGCTTCTACTAAAGTATAAGTCTCTCTTATTTAGGGTTAGATAGCCAGTTCTCTAGTTACTAAGTTTAATATAATTAATATAAAGACTTATACTTCTAGTCTTTATAATAACCTTTATAGATTTATAAAGCAGTCTTACTATTATTTAATATTATCTTCTTTTATTATTTCCTTTAGAATACTAAGGTTATTATTATAGCAGTAAGAATATTATAGATTATTTAGTAATAACTTTAGCTATATACTATAGTATTATTATATTAGTTATAGATAGTAATCCTTAGCCTATACTTCTATGTATAAATTATAAAGAAATATATTTTATTATATAAAGTATAAAGAGATAGATATTCTTTCTTTATACTTCTTAGTTAGAGTAATCCTAAGTTTAGGTAGGTTTTAGTGATATTAATAATTATACTATAAGTTATTATAGTATTTTAATATCTATTACTATATTTACTAATAGGTTACTTACTATATACTAACTAATATATTATTTTAGTACTAAGTTACTAGTAGTATTAGATATAGTCCTTATTTAGGTATAGATTATAATTCTAAATTAAAAGTAGTTTCTCCTTAATAATTATAAGGTTAATAGTAATACTTATTTTATAGTAAATAATTTAAGTATTCTAAGTAAAGGTTTTATAATGATTAGTTTCCCAAAATACTAGTATAGTAAAGAGAGGGGTTAGATAGATTATATTATTAGTTTAAATATATACATTAAGAAAAGTAGTATCTAGAGAGTAGTTAGCATAAAGAAATAATATAAATAGTTAATAGAGGCAAACTATATAATATTAAAGGTTATATAGCGGCTTATCTAACTAGACTATAGTTATTGTAGCACCAGGCTATAGATTCTAGTAGATATTAAGATCTAACCTATTAGGTAATATAGAACATTATTTCTATACTAGTAGTTCTTTCCTTTATATTAGTAATTACTTAATAAGTCTCTCTATTAGTTTCACGCTAAATTGAGGTTCACACGGAACTTAGGGCTCCCTTTATATATATATATTAAAAGCCTACAAGTTAATATATATCTATTTAGAAGTTCTACTTAACTATATAGGCAGTAGTGTTAAACTATATATATATGCTTTATAATAGGTTATATAACCTTATATATATCTATTAATTATAGTATATATCCTGCCACTTTATAGATTATAGTGTTAGCATAACAGTAGCAGTCTTTTCTTTAAGGCTAGATATGCCATAACCTGCTAGAATATACTTCTATATTACTAATACCTATTATAAACCTAAAGTGGGTTTAAAAACGTAAAAATATAGGAATAGCATAGAATTATATACTAATCTTATTCTATATTTAATATAGTTAAATCCTCCTCTTTTAAGGTACTAGAGCTGCTTTAGTATACCTAGTGCTATTTATCTAACTCCTTAGCCTTCTCCTCTTAAGTTATCTATTCCTCTATATAAACTATTACTTTATTATTATTAATAAAGTATTTAAGGGTTTAATTTAGAGTACTCTTTATAAAAGTATCTATAGAGTTATTATTACTATTAATGTATTATATCTTATATATCTACCTCCTTTTATAAAACTATTAAAGCGCTATAATATTAATTATTAGTTATTTCTCCTTTATAATACTGGGATAGGATAAGTGGAACTTAGCAGTGTAATTTCTAAGAGAGCCCTCTTAGTATATAGGTCTATTACTAAAGAACTATAGTTAAGGAGAGAGGAGGAGTATAGAGGGGAGAAGAACTTATTATTATTATTAATAATATCTTAATACTTAATTCTTAAGTTTTTTAGGAATTTCTCAGTGAACTTATACTTATTTTTAGTAATCTCTTTTAATTAGATCTATAAATTACTTTATATATCTTTTAAGCCTAGTTTTATTATTCTAGCCTATTTATAGATAGAGTTATATTATTTACTATCCTTTCTAGCTCTTATAGCTCTAGTCTTTATTAATAGTGCCTAGAAGCAGATTCTTTTGCTCTTTTTAATAGCCTTTAAAGGCTTCTCAGAGAGTAGAGTGCGTTTATTATATCTATATATCTCCACTATTAATATATATATATATATATATAACTAATCCACTTTAAATATAATAATATATCTAAAAAATCTATAAATAATAAAAAATAATAATATAATTAATAGCTAATATAGAAAGATAGAGGGAAATATTTATAAACCTATCTTAGTTTATAAGAATAGTAATAGCTATATATTCTCTTAGAATTAAGGTGGGAATAATAAAAACCCTAATATACTCCCTTTTATATACTATTAATAAGTTTTAGTAAGTATACTCCCTTTTCTCTTTCCTTATATACTTTTAATACTACTATTATTTAACTAGTAAGTTATAGCTAGAGTAGCTAAGATAGCTATATTTAAGACTAATATAGTGATTAGTAGTCTTACTAAGTTAATAAGTATAGTAAGATTAACTAGATTAGTAAATAAATATTAATAAACCCCTTATTAGTATAGCCTTAAATACTAAGAGTAAAGAATATTAATATTTAAGATATTTTAATATAGTAAAGCTATAAAGTCTTCTAAGACAGGAGTATTATTAGAAAGACCTTTCTATATTAAGTGATAAGACTTAAGGTAGATCTATAAAAGCCTAGAGTAGTAAGATAAAGATTAAGAAACCTTTCTATATTTATTTAGTTTATATTATTTTTCCTTTTTTATTATTTAAAGGAGTTATAATTACCTACTTTATCTTCCTATTTAGAAGATATTATAATAATAAATTCACTTTACCACTTAGAAAGCTTTATTACTTTAACTATATAATAATAAACCTAATATTTATAGGTTTATAAGTATTATATCTTCTTCTTATTTAAATAACTTAGATACTAGATTCTCTTTTAATAAGAAAAAGCAGCCTGAGAAAAGGTTTATAGAAACTTTATTTAGTAAGATATAACTATAAGCTATAGAATAGCTAGCTTCTAAAGATAGTATAAATAGGTTTATAAATCTCTCTCTAGGAATAGAGATAATATTCCCTAGTTCTTATTATTTATCTAAGAGAATATATACTAATTAAGATATTATAGTTCTAGCTAACCTTTTAATAAGATACTTTACTATAGCTATAATAACTCCCTACTCTATTAATATAACTAAGTTTATTAAAACTAATATCTTAGACTTTATTATAGACTATAAAAGCCTTTCTAAGCTTTACTATAAAACTAATAAAAATATAAAGAATAAGGTTTATATATATAGCTCTAGTAACTATTAAAATATAGTATAATTCTATATTAATAAGGTTAAGACCTAAAAGGAAGCTAAGGAGAAACTTCTTTACTAATTTAGATTTATAAACCTAAAGTGTTAATAGAACTCTAATAAGAATCTTTAAGACCTAATTATAGGCTCTTATATTAAGGATAATAACCCTTTATAGATTATAGTATTAATTACTACTATTTGCTAGCTTTAATAGAGAGCTATTCTATATAGAGATCTAGAACTTATAAATACTAAACTTATTTATATTACCTACTACTATTTTCTAGAGAGGGTAATAAGAGTTATAGCTTAAAGTCTTAATTACTAACTTACTAAAGTTATTTTAAAGTAATAGGTTATAGTTAAAGATACTCTAATTAAATACTTTACTACTTAATAGGAACTTTAGTAACTATTAAGCCTTATTAAGCCTAAACTAATAACTATACTTTAAGTTCTAGTAAAGATAATTTTAATAAGATAAAAGGCTATAGCTAAGAAACTTTCTATAGTATAAACTATAAGCTTAATTATTAACTCTCTTATAGAGAACTTTAGAACTCTTAATATTAACAGAGCTAACTATAAGATAGATATTCTAAGCCTTATTAAGAGAGTTACTAGCTAAAAAGATAATACTTTTAACTTAAATATTATAGAAATTACTAAACCTTATAAATAATAATCTTAAGATAATATATAGACTTATTCTTAATAATAGCAGTATTACTATCTATAAGCTAGTTATAGTAACTACTAAAGCAGCTATTAATAATATTAAGAGTTAATAAAGAAATAGAGAAAGAGGAGGCTATAGAGGCTTTTAGTAAGAGAAACTATAGTAATATATATCTTTTTAAGCTTTTATATACTACTAGTTTTATAGAGTAGTAGTTTATATTATTATTAACTATATTAAGTACCTTAAAGCTAGCTAGAAAAAGGTTTACTACTATATAGTATCTTTCTACTTTATTAGTATTCTTAATTTTAATATCTAAGTTAAAGTAGGTATTATTAATAAAGGCTATATAGCTAGGAGAATAGATAGCTAGATAATCTTAAGATATATTCTTATTAATAAAAACAGCTTTATAAACTATATAGTAGCTACTTGTCAGATAAGGCGCTGTACGGGACAAGTTTGCAATACTAGAGCGCCTGCTTAATCTTTTATAAATTTAACTATTAACAGTCTGATATATGCTATATTGCTACGAATACCACTCTAAAACCTTAATTATAAGATAATAACTACTATAAATACCTTTTAGCTGCGCAGACGTAGCAATTAGATCCTCTAGATTAACCTCCTATATATAAAGGCGTCTAGCCTCAAGCTATAGAATAGTATTAACCTGTATACTGCTATTCTAAACATAGATAGTATACTCTAAAGCTGCTTTAGAGGCGAGGTTATAGAGCTAACTATTCTAGATATCTCTAACCACCCTATAGGTAGCATAGCAAATAGCATAGCAGTTATACTACTAAGTAATAATATAACCACCACGCACGCTAACACAATTATAGACCTATCTAAGGCAAATTATAAGCTATACTAGGCTTACTAAGTAGACTATATATTTAGAGATAAGTGCTATAAAGTATATAAAAAGCAATAATATATACTCTAAGATTAGATCTATAATAATGTCCACCTAGATCTTCTATATCTATACTATACTATAGATAAGGGTATTAACTACTAGATATATATACTCTATAAGAGTGTTAGTATTAACACTTATAAGTATAAAACTATAGCTAGAAGCAGTTATACTATAATTCTAAACCTCCTAGTATATAAGAAGCTACTTACTAAGCATAATATAGAGGATTAGCTTATAAAGTGGGAGAAGGCTATTACTAAAGTATAAGCTAGTAGCCTTATATAAGTAAAGAAGCCTAACTAGTAGTTTACAGATTTTATAATAGCTCTTAGTAATAGTAGTTTAGATATCTAGATCTATATATACTAAATAATAGTATAATTATATATAAATACTAGCTCCCTCACTATAGGAGATATACTAAAAGATATCTAAGTTACCCTTAATATATTTAAACTAGCTAACCTATATACTAAAACAGGCTAAGAAGTGTTTAGCTCTACTATACTAGCAGATAATAAGAATACTATATCTAAGAATAACTTAGAAGTATCTAAGAAGCAAAGACCTGCTATGCACTAAGTGTGTAGAGGAGGGTAACTTATAGTGCTTAAAAGCTATAAAAGGGCACCTATAACTATATAGATAACTAATAAAAAGGGCCTCTGCCTAGCCTATTATAGCTACTACCTCTTAGCTAAGTGCTAAATTATATTTAAAAAACTATGCCCAGAGTATTTTTAGAGAAGCAAATCCCTCTACTATCTAGTAGAAGAGCATATTAATAACAATAAAGAGCTTGCAAAGTATATTTATAAGCTTAAGCTGAGTAGCAGATAGTATATAGAGGATAAATAACTATATAGCTGCTATAAAGAGACCTTTAAGTCTGTGTTTTATATATAGCCTAATAACTACTAACTCTGTAACTCTGCTATCCTAGACTCTAGAGTAATAATATATATATTTAATAATACTTTATAGTTTACTATACTTACTAGAGCACCCTCTAGTAACTTCCTATAAGCAGGTGTGTACTAGGTCTCTATTAAGAGATATAGTATAGTTAATATTAAGGTAAAGGGGTGTAGTAGAAGCATAATATATCTATAACTATATAATATAGTGCTCTGCTATAGGTTTATAAGTAACCTTATATCACTTAGAAAGCTATACTAATATAGTATCTAGTAGGATATAAGCCTATAAAATAACTGCCTTTAAAGATTAGATTACACTTACCTCTATATATTAGATAAGAGGTATTACTAGTAGGTCCTTAAGTATAGGGAGATCTCAGAGAGTGCTCTGCTATAGGGTAAAAGGGATAAGGTAGACACTATATTCCTTATAAGTGCTTAGTAACCCCCAGCTAAGCGCTGCATATATATATATAATATAATAATAAAGTGATAACCTATCTGTAATAGTACTATAATATAGCACTAGCACCTTAGATATCTAGGCCTAGAAGCTATTTAATATCTCTTAAATAATATAAGAGGAGTCTACCTTATCTAAGAGAGTAAGCCTATTATAACAATTAACTATAATACCTATAATATAAGCAAAGTTTGCTGCTAAGTATAATAAGTGCTATAAGAGTCTGTTAAGTGTATAGAGCTAGGTAAATATATTACTCTAGACTTCTATGATTATAATAAAGGCTATAAAGGGTATTACTTAGCACTACTTATAATAGATTAACCTATAATATATATCTAGAACTTCTACCTTATATAATAAGGTATAGATAAGCTTCTTATAGTAATTAAGGACTACTTAATAATACTCTTAATATAGTATAGAGTATGTATAAAGGTAATTAAAACAGACCTTAAGCTTATAAAGTATCTATATATTATCTCTGCTATTAAGGTATAAGATATCTGCCTTAAGCTATCTACTACTAACACTTAAGCATAGAATAGCAGAGTGGAATAAGTTAGTGCTATAATTAAGGAATATATAAGAGCTATAGTAATAGGTATAAAGCTACTAGATATATTATAGTCTGAGATAATAAAGTTATCTACCTATCTATATAACTATATACTTATAGTAGTAAGAGGCTAGTAAATACTCTATAAGCTATTCTATAAGCACTTCTAGGCAAGTAAGTCTGCTAACTATGTGCGCCCTGACCTCTCACACCTATATACCTATAGCTGCAAGGCGTTTACTATGATAAAGGAAGCTTAACTTAAGTAATAACACTACAAGAGGCTTATACTGCACGTATTTATTAGCTTTCTAGTAGGCTATATATCTAGTAACTCCTTTTATATATAGAACCTGCTATATATAGAAGTATTTACTATATATAATATAATATTTAATAAGAAGAAGTTTTTTAATAGTAACTTAAAGGGGCTTATTAAAGAGTTCTAGTATATAGATCTTGCTATAATATAAAAACAGATTAACTAGCTAATTAGCAAGAGCTATATATAAGCTGCTCTATAAGATACTAATAAGGAGATAGATAAGGTAGTTAAGTATAATAACTATACTAATAAGTATATAGAAGATCTAGAAGCTGTGGTACTAAAAAATATAGATATAGCTATATTATCACTATTATAGAGCCTAGTAGCCCTAGCTACTACTACTATACTAGAAATAAATAATACTCCTACCTATATAAATACTTGTTTTAAACTAATAACCTCTCTAGAGATGCTACTAATAGCGTTTTTCACAGCTCTATAGAGTGTGCTTATAAGTATAAGGGGGTATGGGAAAAGGCATAACTACCCTTTAAAATATATAAATAAAAATAGATAATATAAATTATTACTGCTCTAGTACTGCTATATACTATAAACCTTATTTAAAGCTACCTTTCTAGTAGGCTATATATAGCTATACTAGAAGTATAAGACTATATAATTAGAAGATAGCTCTGCAGCTTAGAGCACCTAGACTAATTACCTGCTAAGTATATATATAGGGTGGGATATTTCTAAAACTTTAATAGGAGTAGATTATACCCTTAAAGTAACTATAGATAAGATAGACCTATAATAGTAAGTGTCTACTATAGCTAAAGAATAAAGGCTAGAGAGTATAGAGCGCTATAGGAGTACTATAGTATATAGTAGCCTAAGCAAATTAGATAAAATAGCTGCTCTGTTAGGTTACTCCTAGTCTAAGTTACCTCCTCTACTTATATCTTATAATTAGTTAGCACTATATAATAGGCTTATAAGACTGCACCTATTTATAAAGAAATTTCTAGAAGCTGAGAAATCTCACTTAAAGGGATATAAAGTATTATAGTTCTAGCATAAAGTAGTAAAGTGGGAGGCTTATAGTTACTAAGTGCTTAGCTGCTACTAGGTTTATATATATAAACTTAATAAATATAAGCAGCTAGTAAAGTTTAAAGTAAGACTTATAATCTAAGATAACTAATAAGTAAAAGATATATAGGATATATATATAGTAATACTTATAGATATATTTTTCTAAGTGCTAATAGCTATAGCTACTTATTTTAATATAAAGCTATTATAATATAACACTATAAATATATTTATATATATATCTATTAATAAAATAGTATTTATAAGTATACTACTAGGCTACTATTATAATAGTAAGGTTCTATACCTATAAAAGGCACTTTATAGACTATACTACTTACTGCTACTTTAGTAAAAGCACTTAGAGATAGGTCTTACTATACTTAACTTTAAACAGGTAGCTAGTAAGAACTACTACTAGTAGCATAGGTAAGTAATATTCTTCTTCTATATAGATAATTATATATTAGTATTCCTTTATAAGTATACTAAAAGCGTAAAGGAGGCTATAAATACCCTCTAGAAGTGCTACTACCTTAAAGGAGGTTAGAACCTATAATAGTTTCTCGGGATTAAAGTGCTCTGTGATAGAGCTGTATATAAGCTATAGCTATTACAGTTAGTATTTGCAGATAAGATATAAAAGCTGCTTAAGTAGCACACTATAAGCCTTAATATGGATAATTAAGCATATATACCTATAATAAAAGATAAATTAAAACTATATAAAGGGAAAGTAGCTCTATAAGAGATTAACTACTACTAATACTATATTAGAATAATCCTATATATAGCAGTAATAATATAGCCTAATATAGTATTTACTATAAGCTGCCTTATAAGGTTTAATAATAACCTAGACCCTATATAGCACTATACTGCTAATTAAGTCCTCTAATACCTCTACTAAATATAATATCTCTGCCTTAAATATAGCACTAAGCCTAGCAGACCAGATAATATACTTAAAGTTATTTTAAATACTAGCTTTATAGATAATATAGTTAACTAAAAGAGCTTATAAGTGCTTATAATAAAGCTATTTAGAGGTATAATTATATAGAAGATAAATAAGCAGATAATAGTTATAATATTAATAACTAAGATAGAGCTACTTATATTATCTTAAGTAGTATATAAAGCTCTCTTTATAAGTTAGCTAATAACTACTCTATAAGTTTAACTTCTAAGTAATACTACTACTAAAGCTGCTTTTACTATACCTAGTATAATATTAATAATAATCTAAATCTAGTATAATAATTAATAAACTATTTAGCTAGTTAATATAGAACTTATTTAGCTATAAATAAGGCTATAATATATTAATATCTATAACTACTAGCTATAACAGGAGATTATAGAAGGGTATATAGCAGTTAGCTATACCCTATTAGCAGAGATAATAGCAGACAGACTTATAAAGGCACTTATACTACTTTAATTTAAAACGTTTTGCAGTTAGCTATAAATAAGTAACTAATATATATAACTAGAAGAGAACTATATATAGAACCTAGAAGAAGAGGATAATATAAAGTATATAAAGGTAATAAAAACCTATATTTAGGATAAGATAGACCCTAATAGAGTTTAGGAATAGCCTTACTAGGCTAGCAATCCCTGAGGGGGTGTGTTAGATTATAGGATCTAGAACACATAGTATAAGTTAGGTGTGATATTAGTCTAGCTCTGCGCGCGGGCCCAAAGCAGCCCAGGTGTGCTAACTGTAACTAGGGTGTGTGCAGGAAAAAGGGGTTGGGATGCGCCTAAATAAGAGTGAATATATAGATTCACACACATACTATAGTATTATGAATATATATATAATTACGCCCAATTTAACACTACTAGTAGAATAGTAGAGAAGTAGTAGCTAAAAGTAATAAAAAAGATTATATAAGTTATTAGTTATAATAAGCTATGCTCTAAGTAATCTATTAGCTTTATAGATTAAGGAAAGGATATAATATAGTTATATAACTTTATTAATATAATATTCTTTAGCTTTAAGCCTAAAAACTAGTATATTAATCTAGTTAAGGATATTACTACTATAGAATAGGTAAAGGCTAGAAGCTATTACTTAGAACCTTATAATACTTATATTTAATAAGCCTCCTAAATAGCAAACCTACCTATAATCTAAGATCCTCTAATTTAAACTACTTAGTAAGTTACTAAACTTTATAATAATAAAGAAAATACTAATATCATTATATTATAAAATACTCTAAAAAGGCTAGTTAAATAATAGAGATAAGAAAAGCAAGATAAGCCTTAGATTTAATATAGTAATTTATAAACTAGCTATATACTTATACTAAAGCTATATAGTAAGAGAGTAAATAGAAAGGTAGCTATTTCTAAAGCCTTCCTTTATTAAAACTAGCTAGACTAGAATAAAATAGTTTATAATACTACTAAAGTAATAATTAATAAGTATAAGGATAGATATAATTTAAAGATATAAGAGATCTTTATTTCTACTAATATTACACTTCTAGATTAATTTAATAAGATAAAAGCTAGTAATAAGGAGTTATAAAAGTAGATAGACTAATAGAATAATAATAAAAACTATTCTAAAGACTAAGTAACTTTAGCTACTATTTCTATAGTTTTATCTAAGATTTTATAGACTAAGTAAGTATAGTTTAACTACTATATAATTAATTCTATTTTTAAAATAGATATTATAATAGAGAAATAGAATTCTATACTTCTTTTACCATTAAGATATGATATATTACTATTCTAGACTTTATTATAACTTACTAATAGATTATAATTACCCTTTATAGCTTTATAAATATACTAATTAAGGGAATTATTAATAGTAGCTTAGTAATTAATCTTATTAGTAATATATATATTAAATACCTAAACTTATAAAGTAATATAATTAAAACTAATATAGGAATCTATAAAATTACTAATAAGGAGTAGAGAATCTAATTTACAGATATAATTATAGATAATATCTATATTAGAGGTAATATAATTTAAGATATTAACTTCTTTATCTTTCTAGAAAATATCTATAATAAGAACTTAGTATTAGAAGCTTATTTTATATTAAAGACTAGAATAACCTTAAATTATATATAGAACTAGATTATTAAAGTCCTTTAGTTTAGAAATATTAAGATTAATATTCTATTATTATTCTATATAGGAGACTTAACTGCTTACTTTCTAGAAATTATTACTAAGATAGACTGCTTTATATCTTTATAATATTAATATACTTTTATATCTTCTATAGAGAAGGGGAAATAGAGACTACTACTAATAGACTTAATATAGTAGTAAGCTTAAAATTTATAGAAGATACTTAGTAAGTTAATAAAGCTAAAAATAAGAAAGAGTTAGATATAATACTAAATAGTATAAAGATATATTAGAATATTAAAGTAATTTAATAGATATTTAAGAGCTTATATAACCTATTAGAAAAAGTTAAGTAATAGATAGAGCTAGATAAGGAAGTTATTACTATTTTTAAAGAATTTAGATTAATTTTTAATAAAATTCTAAAAACTATAATCTAAGAAGAAGTTACCTCTAAGCTTAATAATATTTATAAAGTAATTATAAGTATTAGATATATTAAAGGATATAATAGTTATAGTATTAACTATTAGTATTATATTTATAGATCTAAGAAGAAAGTAGCAAAAAAGAGAGTATCTAAGAGAAAGTATAAATTAGTATATTAAAAAGAAATTAAAGTTATTATAGCTATAGATACTATCTTTTCTTATTATTACTATATATCTATATAAATTATATCTATATTACTAATAGAAAATATTAATATATTATATAAGATAAAAGATAAGAAGAGTTAATCTATTAATAACACTATATTAAATAGTTTAACTCTAGATAGTAACCTAGAGTAAAAGCTAAAGGTATAAATAAGAGTAGAAAAGAATATAAAGCTAGATCTTAATACTCTATTTACTAGTCTAATTATATTAAAGTTTTTAAGTATTAAGCTAGAAATAAGACTTATAAAGATCTAGCTAGAGGCTATTCTAAAAACTATTAATTATCTATAACCTAAAGAAAAGAAGCTTTTTATAGCTATTTTAATAATAAGAGAGAAAGCTTTAGCTTAGATATTTACTTATTATAGCTCTATCTATCCTTCTATTACTCCTCTATAAATAATATAGATAATCCTATATAAAATATAGTAAGTAAAAGGAATTCTAATATTAAGAGAGTTAGAATAGGATATTATTATAATTTTAAAGGATAGACTAGAGAAGGGAATTCTAGAGCAGAGTTATATAGTATATTATAATTTATTCTTTCTTATATATAAAGAAGATAGTAAGATAAGACTTATTAACTCTATAATAAAAATAAATATAGTTATAATTTAAAATATAATACTACCTCCCTCTATAGATAACTTTTTAGAAAGTTTTACTATATATTAGTTATTATCTTTTTTAGACTTCTTCTTAGAATATAACTAAGTTCCCTTAGACTTTATAAGTAGGAATTTAACTATATTTATCTTACTTATTAAACTACTATATATATATACTTTACTTTAAGGAATAATAAATTTAGTTATATAATTTATAAGGATTATAATTAGAATTCTATTTAACCTTATATCTAGTTATTATAAAGCCTTTCTTAATAATATTACTATTAAAGAACTAATTTTATACTATAATAAAAAAGAGATTAAGTCTTATCTAGGGATTTATAGATTTATTTGAGAATATTTATAGAATATTAATAAGATTCTAGTTAATTTAGAGCTAGTAAAGTATATAGTAGTAGTAGTTAAGTCTTAATAAGTCTAGAAAGTAGTAATAATTATTAGCTATATTTATAGTACTAATAGATATTATCTAGAGAAAGCAAAGATAGTTAAGATCTATAAATAGGTTATTTATACTAACTTAATAGAGTTAATAGCTTTCCTAGAAATTATAATATTTTATAGATTCTAAATAAAGAACTATTTAACTATTATAAAGCTACTTACTAATTTACTTAAAAAAGATATCTCTTTTTATTAAAAAGAGAAGGATAAGATAGTAATAGATATTTTAAAGTTAATACTTATTAAAGCTTTAATTCTTATTATCTTAGATTATAGTTCTAGAAGAGGAGATATATACCTTATAGTTAATATTAATAATATAGAATAGGGTAGAGTTCTAGGCTAATTTATTAATAACTAATATATAGTCTCTTACTTTAAGAGTAGCACTTAGTAAGAACTAGAACTATTCTATAATATTAGGAAAAAGGAACTATATAGTGTCCTAAAAGCCTTAAAGAGGGTATATAATTACCTCTATAGAAGATACTTTATCCTAGAAATAGATATCTAGACTTTAGTTATATAACTAAATAGAGCAGCTATAAACCTTTTAGAAGCTTTTATTATTTAATAGATTATATAGATTTAAATATTTAACTTTAAGGTATAATATATCTATAATATATAAAATATAGTAGTAGATAGCCTTTATAGAAACTCTAAGGCTCTTTAAATATAATTAATAAAAAAGTAGAAAGAGAAATTAATTCTTAGATTAATTTATAGATACTTTTTATTAATATTAAGGCTAGTTTCTGTTTTAATTAAGTATAATAGTATAGTAATATATAATAAATAGAGGAGGTCTTTATAAAAGATATATAGAAAATTATTAGTAGTATAATAACTATTCTAGATACCCTTTTTAATAATTTATAAGCCTATTTAGTATATTCTTAATAGATTACCTACTATTTAATAATATAAAGGCACTTTCTAGGGATTTAACCTATTAGATACTATAATTTTAAAGTTAGAGCCTTAAACTACTATATTTAAAACTACCTGCTTTTTACTAAATTAATAAACTAGAAGCTAATATTAAGATAAATTATAGATAATCCTAAATAGAGGAGAAAGCTAATTACTAAAGCCTATAAGAAAAGTAGTTATAGAGATAAGTAAGCTATAATAAGGAGATTATCTAACTATTATATATAGAGTAATATATATTTAAAAGTTAAAGAGTTCTTAAAGAGTTATTCTAATTACTAAAAGAGAAGAGCTTAATATATAGATACTATAAGAACTTATAGTTTATTAAAGGGATTACCCTTTATAAGGATTTTATTAAATATATAGAGAGTAAGTAAGTAGTACCTTATAGAGGCTTAGAATATACTTACTAGATAGCTTAAAATATACTAGCTTAGATAAGTAACTATAGCTAAGATTATAAAGTTTATTTAGAAGGAGGTTATCTATTAATATAGACTATATAGTAAAATTATTATTAATAGAGGTCTAGAAAATAAGGGTATTATTATTAAGTTTAATAAAAGGTATAGTATAAAGAGGAAAGTAATATTAGTCTATAATCTAAGAGCTAATAGAGTAATTAAGACTAGTTATTAGCTTATTACTTATTCTTTATTAATATAAACTAGAGAAAGGAAGGATATTAACTCTTAACTATATTTATCTATTACCCTATTTATAGACTAATTAAGTATTTATACTTTAACTAGCTTTAGCCCTTTTTACCTTTTATATAGATTTAAACCTATTATACCTATTAAAACCTTAGTACTAACCTAGAGGGTTCTTAATTAGAATTTAGTAACTATATAGGAGGAGAAGGTTTAGATATATCTATAAGCCTTTTTATAACTTAATAAAAATAAAAAATAAGCTAAAAAGATAATTAAGAGTTAATATAAGAAAACTATAGAGTATAGTAATAATTAATATAAGTAGATAATAAGAAAAGAGAGACTAAAAGTAGGTAATCTAGTCTTAGTATTTAATATTAAAAAATCTATTAATAAATCTTTTATTAAGAAGCTTAACTACTAATAGTAAGGCCCCTTTTATATCTTATTATATATTTCTAATACTCTATTATATTAATTAGTAATATTAATAGGAGAAGGAATTATAGATAGAATATTTAGTAAAAGTTAATTTTAGAAATTCATTTAAGTATCTAAAGGATATTAAAAACTAAGTAATATAAATATTTATAAATCTAAATTAGAGAGAAACCTAGTAAAAGTCTTTCTAATACTAAGAAATAAAGAGTATAATAACTATATATTAAAAAAAGAAAATAAAGAATTAATAGTACCTAGAGAGATAATTAGAAATAAAGAGAAGAATATATTATAATCTATAATAAGATTAAGATAGTATCTAAAAGACTTAGAAATAGTAATTAAAGTATTAAAGGCTAAATAGTAATTAGTAATAGAAATCTTATAGATATTAAAGGAGAAAGAGAAAGAGTATATTAAGATAGAGGATCTAAAAAACTTATAATCTTTCTTTTATTCTTAAATACTTTATATAATAATTTATAGACCTATTTATACTTATTTATAGAGTCTTCTTTCTTTTATCTCTTATATTTTAAAAGTTTAAGATTCTAGAAATAATATTTCTAAACTTTAGAAATAAGAATAAGAGATAATATTAACTTATTAAAATATACTATTCTACTAATAACTATCTTTTAATATAATAGTAATCTATTTACTAATAACTTTAATATTTATACTAAGTATAAGATATTAAAGATCTATATCTTTTTAATAATAATACTAAAACCCCCCTCTATAAATATAGCTATTACTAAACTAAATAAATAAGAGAACTAATAGTTTAAGAATAGATAAAAGAAAAGAAAAGAGAAGAGAGTATTAAAGTATAGTTACTAATCTATAAAAAGAATATTAATATCTAGATAACTAAGAGTATAGTAATAAAGCTATTAATACTAAAAGCAGCTATATAATACTATTACTAATAAGAAAAAGAAGAATATCTATAAAGAAGATCTTATTAATTTTATACTTAGATAGGGTTTAAAGTTAGTTTTATAAATCTATTTAGAGGATATTTCCTTTATATTCTTATTACTATTTAATAATATTTCTATTATTTCTTCTCTTTTTCTCTATTTTATAAAGATATATTTAGTTACTATATTTTTCTTTTTCTAATCTATAATATAAAGCTCTAAGTAGTTAGTAATTTCTATAAGGTTAAAGTCTAGAAGTAGCTTTAATATAAGAGAGTACTAAGAGTAGGTAAACCTAGCTTCTAGATAATATTCTTAAGCTTATTAAGGATAAAGAGTATTTTAAAGGATTAAAAAGTTAAATTTAAATATAGCTAATATAGTAGTATTAGCTAGGATTTAGAACTATAGAATTATTATAATAATATTAAATTCTCGACTCTTTCTTATTTTATTATTATACTTAATTCTATATCTATAGTACTTATAAATACTTAGGTTATTATAAGAGCAATTATCTTAGATTTTATAGAAGAAGTAGTTAGTATAAAAAGTACTTAGTATAGAAATATATTTAAAGTATAGTTTATAAATAAAAACACTAGTTATAGAGTTTCTTATAGTATAGATATACTTCTTATAATAGATATAAAGTACTATATTATAATTATCTTAGAATTAGATAAATAAGCTATAAGTAGGTACTATATACTAAAAAACCTTTATCTACTATAAGCTAGAAAGAAAGGTAATAAAGATATAAATAAAGACTTAATAGTAAAAGTTACTAACTCTCTTAGTTATCTTAAATATTTAATTAAAGTCTTACTTACTAAGATAAACTTTCTAGAAAGCTAGTCTTATTATATTAGCAGTCTTATTAAAAAACACCTATAAGATAAAGGCTACTTTTAAATATTTATTACTAGGAATATTAAGTTAGAGCTAAGTAAGACTTATAGTAGCCTAAAAAGATAATAGATATTAGTTAAGTAATAAGAAGTATAAGAAAAGGTAGATTACCTAAAGCTAGTTATTAAAGTACTAAATAAAAAGAGGTATATTATTCTACTTTATCTAAGATATAGAAATATTAAAACTAAGTATCTAGAAAGTAGCTTTTAGAGAAAGATAATAAAAAGAAAGCTAATTAGTATTTTTAATACTTAATATAAGGAAGTTATAGTTAGCTATAATAAGAGAAGGTAATTTATAGATATAAGAAGAAGAATTTAGAAAAGTTAAGTTAAGATTAAGAAATAGAGAGAAAGATAACTATTAGAGAAAGAGAAGTTAATATTAGAGAATAGAGGAGAATATTTATCTAGTTTTATAACTAGATCCCTTATTTTAATAACTATTAATAACTACTATTTTCTTTATTCTTTCTCTATAAATAACTACTCTAATTTACTATTAGATATATTATTAGAGTTTTTATTTTAAGTTTATTTTACCTTTATTAAAGCTAAAAAAGCTAAGAGAGAAAGAAGTTAATTATTTCTTCTATAAGATATTAATAAATTACTGATATTTTAAAGTAATTAGTAGGTATAAGAGAGTATTATTAACTCTTTTAGTTTTCTAGATCTTCTCTTTTTTATTTATATTTATATATATTATATAACCTATTTTCTTAGATAGAAGATATTTAATATTAACTACTATACTATAATATTTTTAGATTTTATAATTATCCTTATTTAATCTATCTATTTAGTTTATAAATTACTTATTCTTTCTTCTTACTAGCTTTTTTTTAAAAAATATTATAATAGGAAAGATTATTTTTAATAATAGTAATACTCTAAATAACTATATTTAGGAGCTAAGATTCTTAAAGCTTTCTGCTTTTAATATTAGATAACTAATAGATTCTATACTTAATAAACTAAGTAAGAGCTAATTCTAGATATAAAACTAGATTATTAAAGATATATTAGGCTTTAAACTTATAGAGAAACTAAGATATTAGTTACTAATAATTAAATATAAGACTCTATTTCTATAATACTAAGATATAACTAGCTAGATATATCTCTCTAATTTATTAATAAAATATATACTTATTAAATACTAAAGTAAAACTCTAGATATAGTATAGGAGTTATTCTCTCCTTCTAAACTATAATATATTATTACTAGTTTATATAATACTATTAGAATATTAGAAACTAAGACTCTAATATAATTTATAGATATTATAGTAATTATATATTATTTTATAAGACCTATTAAAGCTAGATAACCTTTTTAGTACTATATAATTAGAGATATAAAAGATAACTTTAATAATAGAAGCTTAAGAAATAGTATAACTGCCTAGTTTAAGAAGGAAGCTCTAGATATACTATTTATTTATCTATAAATATCTAAATTAAATAGAGTAGTCTTTTTAGAGCTGCTAATTAACTTATATAATAAATAAAACTAGTTTTATAATAATTAGTAGTTAGAAAAGAGAGTAGAAAAAAGACTATAAACTTTAATATATATTATAACTAGAATCCTACCTAGAGTTCTAGCTATTATAACTAAAGTCTTAATAAGATAACTATATCTAATTAATCTTTGCTATATTAAATCTCTATTATAGACTTCTAGCTTATATCTACTTAACTAGTTCAGATTCTTTATATAATCTAAGAGCCTAGTATTACTAAAATAGCTTCTATAAGTAAGAAAAAGAACCTAGATTAACTAACTATTAGTAACTTTTATAAATAAAGAGCTATTTAAAAGGTATTAGATCTCTTTAAAGCTAGATAGAACTATTTAAGACTAGATCTTTAAAGATAAAAAGAGGATACTAAAGTAAATAGTACTAGAAATAATAAAAGACTAGAAGGATAAGTATATTCTATAATTTATAAACCTAAAGCTCTCTTTACTTAATAGGATAAGTCTTAACCTGCTTAAATCTAAGAATATTTATTTATAGATCTAACTTATTAATATATCTAATACTAAGGCTTTAAGAAGTAATAAAGAATTATTAGAGTACTTAACTATTTAAAATATAGTAATAAGAGATAAGATTAAGAAGTATAA
This sequence comes from Colletotrichum neosansevieriae, assembly GCA_036785495.1. Classification (NCBI taxonomy): domain Eukaryota; kingdom Fungi; phylum Ascomycota; class Sordariomycetes; order Glomerellales; family Glomerellaceae; genus Colletotrichum; species Colletotrichum neosansevieriae. The sequence goes on along the minus strand of JAVHLV010000211.1, from coordinate 54,390 downwards.
AAGGGTAAATAATTAGTAATAACTAATTAATTTATTAAAGTATTATAATTATTCTAGGTTTATAAAACTATTAATATTACTATATCTTACCTCCTTTTTAGTAAGATAAGTTATCTTTAAATTTTATAATAACTTAGTAGTTTTTAACTATATAAGGCTTACTAACTCTATGCTAAATAATAATTAACTTATTTTAGTAATCTCTTAGTATATATAAAATAATTAGTAATTAGTAAATTACTTAATAACTAGATATAGATAAGGATTAGTTATTAATAGTATAGAGAAGGTGATATATCTTTCTAACCTCTATAATATATAAGGGATACTAATAAGATAAGAGAACTTAGATAACTCTAAAGTTATAAGCCTTTTTAGGCTTATAATTATAGGGTTTCTGCTTTTTATTTATATTTCACTTTAAGAGCTACTTTAGATATCTAGAATAGAGATTATAGTAGATATAGTTAGTATAATAAGGGGAGATATAAATAACCTTTAAGATACTATAGCTACCTTTTTATTACTTAAGTATAGTAATAGTTATTAAGTAATAATTATTATAAACTAAGTAAATAGTAATTGCTTTTACTAGGACTTTATATAGGATTTAGAAAGTAACTAATAATTTATAAATACTATAAATAATCTTAATAGATAGTATTATAAAATAGAAGCCTTAGTATATCTTAGAATAACTTTATAAACTAGTTATTATATAGTTAATTTAACCTAATAAAGAGATAGGTTTATATATAGACTTAGATATATTAAATAGGTCTAAGTATTTCTTTAAGAGAGTATCTTATTATTATAATTTAGCTATATAGCTAGTAGAGATAATAAGCTCTTTACTAATATAGAAATCCCTTTAGTTAACTAATATATTTCTGCTATTATTATAGAATTCTATAATATATCTATTAATATTAGCTTTGCTCTATAAGATACTTTATATAGTTAATAAGACTTTAAGAAAAGTCCTTTCTTTTCTATATAACCCTCTATACCTAAACCTAGCTAACTTCTACTCCTAGATAATAATATAGGGAGGGGATTTTAGGGATAATAATAAGCTTATAATTTCCCCTCTAAGAGATTTACTAGAGTTAGCTTTATCTAATATATTAGATTATAAACTTAATTATCTAGAATACTAACTTTAAATATAAGTTTTTTAGATATTAAGTTAAAGTATAAGTATTAAACCTTAATTATAAGTTATAATTATAGATATACTATCTTATTCTAAATATCTTAATACTTTAGATAAATATAACTATAATAGAGAAAACTATATCTAATAGAGAGTTAATTAATAGAAATAGATAGAGTAAAATACTTTTAAAGGGTTATATTACTATAATTTCTTATATCTATCTTAGTAGGGAGAGTAGTTTTAGGTATATTAGAGACTAAAATAAGATAAGAAATATAATAAGAAAGAGGAGGTTATAAAGCTATTATTAAGATATAATTTATAATATATTATAGTATATCAGAACACCTATTAGAATATATATAGATTTAACCTTAACCTTCTAACTATAAAGTGGCAAATTAGCACACCTAAAGTATATTCCATAGTATAAGCACTAAGTTATTATTTACTAGCAGAGAAATATTATTCTATTAGTATAGATCTGTTCTAGATCCTGTTCTGCTATGCCTTACTTAAGCATACTAGAACCTAGATTAGCAGTATCTAATTAGCAGAGCTAGAATTAGCTATACCTATATAACTTAGATTATAATATACCCCCTAGTTATAAACTATAACTAAATACTATATATAAAAAGTTATAATAGGCTAGAAAATCCTAATTATAACTATCTAAACTAATTTTATAAATAAGATCCTCTAATTATAAATACTCTCTTATAATAAAGGAGATATATTATAAAGGATTATTTAGCTGCTAAATTACTATTTTGCAGCTTTAAATATTATTATTTATTTAGAAAGGTATACCTAGATTTAATTTTAAAGTTACTCCTTCTATCTAAGATATTAAAAAATTTTCCTTAGTACTATTTAAGTTAGTATACTACCTACTACCTTTTATAAATTCTAGGCAGCTTATTTACTCTCACTTTCTCTCTCTAAAAACTATATTATAACTATATATTAACTTAAATATCTATATAATAATTATATATATATTATATCTCTATTCTAATAATTATTTTAATTATAGCTAACTATTTTATAGAATATACCTTCTAATAAGTTCTCTAACTTAGCCTAGTAAGCAGCTAATAAAAAGGCCTATAAGAAGGCTTGCTATGCTGCTAAAAAGGTATATAAGTATAAGCTTACTAAATAAGTTAAGGAGGAGGCTACTAGTAAGCTAGTTCTCCCTCTCTATAGCTAGTTATCTAATAGTAACTTAGCTAGTAAGAAGGGAGAGGCTACTACTAAGTATACTAATAAAGAATCTATAGAGGAGGAGAATACTAGTAAGCCTATTCTCTCTCTCTATATCTAGTTATCTAATAGTAACTTAGATAATAAGGAGAAGGAGGCTATTACTAATAATAATAAGCCTACTCCCCCTCTCTGCTCTAAATTACCTTTTAGTAATAAGGATAATAAGGTAAGGGGGGCTGCTATCTGATATATCTAATCTAACTATATTATTAGATATTATATATTTAATATCTCTAATCTCTTATTTAATATTCTAACTCTTATTTAGCTCTCTACTAAGTGCTTTCTAGCTAAAAAGCTATAAGCAGGGCTCTTAAAAAGGCTCTTTAGCAGCTTCCTAATTAGAAGCTTCCTAGTATATTTATAATCCCTTCTTATTAATATATTCTAATTATTATTTAGTAGCATATAGTATAACTGCCTAGAAATAAGCTTTAGTTATAGCCTCTTAATCCCTATATCTAAGTAAGCAGTATAAGAGTATTCTAGTAGTTTATAGTCCTAGACCCTGCTCTGCTTTAATAGACTATAGACCCTGCCCCTCTAATAAGGGTTTTAATAAGTAGAATAATAAGGACTTTATCCCCTCTAATAAGAGTAAAACCCCTTTTAGCAGGTTTAATAATAAGCTAATAATTTATAGTAAAAACACTATAGGGATTTCCCCTCTAAACTATAAGAAATATAATAAGCTCTGCTAGAGTTATATTTATAGTAGAGTAGCTAGCCACTTATTTAGAAGGTGCTTTAGAGGTACTAGAAGTTAATATGCTAACTATAAGAGCTATACTTATATATTTACCTCTATTATAGTAATTATTCTATAATATATACTAGATCCTCTTTTATATATCCTAGAAGAGGGGCTTTCTAAGGCCTAAAAGACCACTATTAGCTAGTTATATAGTGCTATTTACACCTTATAGGATAACTATAAGCTTAACTAGAAGCTATTAGGCTTAGTATATAACTGAGAACTTTGGTCTGATATTATAAACCTATCCTAGTAGCTCCTGCTTAGGTTATTAGAAATATTATATTTAGAAAGCTAGAATAGTAGTTAAGGCTATTCTAGCCTAGATTTATAAAAGTTATTATACTCTAGAAGCCTTACTCTAAATTAAGAGAGATTTACTATCTAGTTCTTATTCTAGTATTATAATCTTACTTTATATATTTATAAGGTTTAATATTAATCTAAAATACTTAAACTTAGCTCTTAGTAGGTTTTTTATAAGTCTATCTGCTAGTATCTAGTCTATTAGTATATAGATAACTTTAAATAATTCTATTAAGTGCTCTTAGTATAACTATATATTCTAGATATTAATATATCTAAGCTATATTATAATATGCTCTCTTAAGTTTATAATAAGGTATATAGTCTGCTAATTATTATAATAAACTTTCTAGGTATCTCTAAAGTTAAGATATATATCTTAGAAGAGCCTATATAGTGCTATTACTTCTTTTACTATTTGCTTAAAGCTTAGAAGTTCTACTTCTATTATTAAGATTATAACTATACTTTACTATATAGCTTTCTACTAAATAGTGCCTCTAAAGAGCAAAATAATATATCCTTATAAGGATCTCTATATCTCCTTATTATTAGTAAATAATATATCTCCTATAATTAGAAGTTTCTAACCACCCCCTATATATTTATAGGTGATTATAAAGAAGCATATTAAGTATAGATATCTAATTATCTGGTTTGCTGCTACTAAATATATTTTAGAAGGGTTTATTAGAAATTAAGAGAGTTAAGAGGCTGCAAATACTATATCTAGGCAAACTATAACTATAGTATATAGAATAGAACTAATCTTTTTCTAAAACTCCTTTACTTGCACCTTTATAGCCTAGAAGATATTCTTCTTAAATTTAATTATTAGTAGTAGTATAGCTAGATATATACTATCTATAAGTTTAAATCTCCTTACTACCTTATTAATATATATATTATATATAAGGTGGATTTTATATATAGTTCTATTCTATATAATATATATTCTAAAAAACTATTTCACAGAGCCTTAGTTCTTTAATATATATCTGCCTTTAAGACCTCTTATTACTCTTTAGCTCTCCTTCTAGTTAGTTTTATAAAAGAAAATAAGGAAGTTATTAATATAAAAGAGGATATAGACTTTGCAGTTTAGATCTATAAATAGATATAGATCCTTACTATATAGCTCTAGACTAAGATTATAAAGTATTAAGCTAAAGTCTTTATATTATAAGTATGGTAACTTTCTTAGCCTATATAATACCTATTTAAGCTTAATATATTTGCTATCTTACTTAAAACCTTTAAGTAACTTATAAATAACTAGCTCTCTATCTAGCATTTTAGCATTTAGAAAAGCGTTTATAATATTAAACTAATAAATCTTAAGGTTAAAATAAGCTATAATTATAAGTATTATTTAAAGTATCTAAGCTGCAAATATAGCTATATATGTTTCCTATAAACTATTTATAGGTTATTTATCTCTGTATATATAGATATATACTTTATAGTGCTAGAGATACCTATCTTTATTATATTTATAGATAAAAACCCACTTAAGTAGAAGAGGTTGCTAATATATATCCTTTAGGTTAATAATATGCTAAGTCCCTATTTAATATAGCGTTTTAATTTTATCTTATACTACTTACTTAAATATTAATTAGAGCTTTAGAGGTAGATTCTAAAAGTTCTTCTAGTCTTTAGGCAGTTTAATAAGGTTATTAATATAATATTTATCCTTATATATTATTCTAAGTCTTATAGCCTTATTTATATATACTATAGCACTAAAAACTATATATAGTGTTTAATATATATAATCTCCCTCTTAAATCACTCTCTGCTAATTAGGCAGAAAGATATTAAAGAAGTCTCACTATAATAGATTATCCCCTTTAGAAACTAAGTTATTATTATATAATATTATTATAAAGGCTCTATCCCCTAGTTCTAAGTTATAAACTTAGCAGCTATATTTTATTACTAGGCTATAATTCTTCCTTTTATACTTTTAATATTTCTATTTTCTATTATACTATGCCTTATTTATATTAGGCCCTTTATTATATAGTATAATATTAGCATATTTGCCTATAGGTTACTATATATAATTCCTATCTCTATTATAGTTATTAATATTTAAGGCTAGTTATTACTCTAGTTATAGTTTAAAATCTAGCACTAATAGCTCTACTTCTCTAATATCCTCTATATTCTGCTATTTCCTACTTCCCACCTCTAGTATACTTTCAGGTTCTAGGGTATTATCCAGGGTTATTAAGCCTCCTGCTATATTAAAAGTATCTTTTATAGCACACTCTTATATATTAATATCTTAAGTACTTTAAGTTAAGGCCTCTAATTTACCTAGTAATTCTTCTATATCCTTATAGTTACTAAGCTATTCTAAAATTATACTAGCTATGCTAATAAGCTTAGTGATTTTATTAATAATTTCCTATATAATAGTATACTCTATTATAATTACCTTATCCTATAGTAAATAGAATTTATGCTTATTAAATATAATATTCTATATTATAATTACCTAGTTAATCTTAGAGATCTAAATCTAATATAAGTTATAGGTGTTTAGAATATAGCCTACTACATATCTAATATATCCTCTTAGTTAAATCTTAAAATCCCTTTTCTTCTTACCCTGTTCCCTTTTCCGTTTTAAGGAGTATACTTTATATTTATATATATAGATCTATCTCTAGTATAGCTAAAGGTCTTTTAAGAGGCTTAAAATAAGCTCTAGCTTATACTAATAGTAGTAGTTTTAAAACTATTAGTCCTTAACCTAATTTAGTAAGAGCTAACTATAGGATTTACTTAAACTTATATTAAATAAGTAAATATCTATATAAGTGCTTTCTAACTATATATTCTTAGAAAGACCTGCTCTAACTTAGATTTTAATATCTCTATTAATTACCTCTTATTCTATATATTTAGATATACCTATTAGCTCCTTTATATATAGTAGAGGGTTTTCTAGTTTAATTTCTTTTTTAATATACTATTACTAGAATCCAGTTTTGCCCTTTATTATAATTATAGAGCATTTAATATTAAAATAAATCTTATAAATTAATAAACCCTTCTAGTATTATATCTAGGCTTTAAACTATATTAGAACTTCTATAACTAGTCTATAGTCCTTTCCTATAAGCCTAAATCTAAATAGATATCCTATATATTTATCCTTAATAACTAGTAACTATAATTTACTAGAGCAGTATTAGCCCTCTAGAAAGTTAAACAGATTCTAGCTAATATAGTAATATAGATATATAGATCTAGCTTCTAAAGTATATCTTAAAATAACCTTCTTAGTATAGGTAATAGTATAGGCTTTATACTTAACTTAAAAAGAGCCTTTAATTCTCACCCCCTATATATTATTAACTAAGTATATAAGTATATATAAACTAAGATACTCTAAGTAAAAATACTATAGTATTATATTATCTAATCTATTACTATAAAGCTTATAAGAGAGCTTTTATAGCACTTTTTAAAATTTATCTAGTAAGTAAGTTATTACTATAATACTACTTTAGCTTATTAGAATAAAAGAGTAAGATAAAATAGGCTTATATTTAAGAAATATAAGGTTACTCTTATAATTTAGCTTTCTAAGAATAATATTCTAGCTAATACTACTAAAACAAAGAGTATAGTTAAGGCTATAATACTATATACCTTTTATACTTAGCTTTACCTCTAAGATAATATTAATATAAAAGTTCTAAATATATATAATATCCTCTAAGATAAGATCCTCTATTCCAGAACTATTTTTGCTATTTAAAACCTATCTCAGAATATATTATCCCTTATCTAAGATAGGTAAAAAAGAGCTTTCTGCTTCTATAAAGTGGCTAGATAGTAATAGCTTATATAAGCCTAGAATAAGGAGATTAAGGTTATTAATAAGGTAGGTTATACTATAATTATCTAGAACTATACTTTTAGAGAGCAGATATTAGTTATATTATAGTATTATATAAACTCTATAGTTTAAGTTAATATAATTAGTAATTAGTTCTAGTAAAATTAAAACTATAATAATTATCCCAGAATAGTCCTGCTTATCTTATTTTAGATTCTTATTAGTTATAGCAGAGTTAGATTTATCTATATTATATTTAACTTTAGAAGTAGGTTTACTATTTTTTAGCTAACCTTTCTTCTTATATTTAGCCTTAAGTGCTACCTAGTAAGACTTATTTAGGTGCTTCTAAATTATAATTAATATATCCTTTAATATATCTAAAACCCTCTATTTAGCTTTTTTAGTTAGAGTAAACTCTAACTAGAAGTATAGCTTTAGGTTCTAGAAATACTAATTTCTATAAGAGTAATTCTTCTTTATACTATTATTTAAGTTATTTAGAGACTTTCTGCTAAGTATAATATAGATACTAGGCACCTTTATTTAAAGCGTTTTGCCTATAAATAATCTATAAGTTAGAAGTATTAGAAAGATACTACTAATCTCCTTAATTACTAGAATCTCCTTTCCTAGATACTTATCTTATTATAGCTCTTATTTCTTATTAAGTATCTAAGTAGGAGTAATTTAATACTTAATTACTAAGAGGAAATTATAAACTATAAGTATACCTTTAACTTTAAAGACTTTTAGCTTTTTACTTTTAGAAATACTATATACTACTCTATATACTACTTACTTAGATTAGAGTTACTATATACCTTTTTAAGTACTATATAATACTTCTTCTAGGTAAGAGTTTATACTATAGTATCTTTTTAGCTATGCTATTACTAAATTATTTAGATAAGTGCCTAAACTATAATTATACCTTTTAGTTATTTAGACAGAGTTATATTTAATATAATAGTTAGTAAGACTATCTTATTTAAATAGGCTCTAACTACTTTTAAATTATTAATAAGAGTTACTTTCTAAGCCCTCTAGTTAATCTAGTCTTTCTATACTATAATATAATCCTATTAAATATTAGCTTAGATAAGCTATTTAGATTTAGATAGTTTAGACTTAGTAAATAATTATTACTTACTTTTAGCTTTAGCCTTCTTAGACTTCTATTTAGCTATTTTAAGTTTCTAGTCTTCTCTTAATTCCTTATTTTACTAGTTATAGTATTTTATAATAGTAAGAGTTTTATCTATAATATAATTATAAATTAGCAGAGTATCTTCTATATCTAGATTAGTAAGATACTAGATATCTAACTAGTATATTTACTACTTAAAAAGGGAGTACTAGTTAAACTAATTATTAGTACTATAGAGAATAATTAAGAAGTTAGATTTAGTTAGGAAAGATATTCTAATAAGTATATAGGGTTTTATAGAAAAGGGTAACTTAATAGAGTGTTCTAAAAGTATAAATAAAGTTTAGAGATATATATATATTAAAGTAAAAAAGCTAGGCTAATAACTATTATAGCATATTAGAACACCTATTAGAATATATATAGATTTAACCTTAACCTTTTAACTATAAAGTAGCAAATTAGCACACCTAAAATATATTCTATAATATAGGTACTAAGTTATTATTCACTAGCAGGGAAATATTATTCTGCTAGTGTGGATCTGTTCCAGATCCTGTTCCACTACGCCTTACTTAAGCGGGCCAGAACCTAGATTAGCAGCGCCTAATTAGCAGAGCTGGGATTAGCTGCGCCCACGTGACTTAGATCGCAATATAATAGAAAATAATAGTATCTAAAAAACCTTCTTAGTAGCAAAATTACTTACTAAGAGGAAATTATTAAATAGAAGGGTCTATAAATAGGATTTAAAATATTTTTTATATAAGTAGATTTATTTATTAATTAAACTCTCCTTTATAATATTATAAAGAGTCTTAAGGGGATAATTAGAATAGGATAAGTAGAACTTAGTAATATAATTTCTAAGAGAGCTCTCTTAGTATATAGGTTTATTACTAAAGAACTATAGTTAAGGAGAGAGGAGAAGTATAGAGAGGAGGAGGACTTATTATTATTATTATTAATATCTTAATACTTAATTCTTAAGTTTTTCAGAAATTTCTTAGTAAATTTATACTTATTTTTAGTAATCTCTTTTAATTAGATCTGTAAATTCCTTTATATATCTTTTAAGCCTAGTTTTATTATTCTAGCCTGTTTATAGGTAGAGTTATATTATTTGCTATTCTTTCTGGCTCTTATAGCTCTAGCCTTTATTAGTACTAAGCTTAATAAGGTATTTATATAGTAAGTATAAATTAGTATAGATAATTATAGAGATATAAGGTCTTTGAAGATAGTTAGTGATCTTTTAAAGCGTTATTATAATAGTATAGGTAAGGTCTATATTAGTAACTATACTATAGACTTTAAAAGCTAGGATACTTTAGGTAACCCTCTTATACTTTATTAACCTAAAGTAAATAGTATTACTATAAATTATAAATATATTATTATTTATTATCTGATTAATAAAGATAATAGTAAATCTAATTTATAATAAGAGGTCTAAATTATTAGTAAAAGAGTAATTAATAAAGATAAATAGTTCAGCTATTACTAAGTTAATAAGTATAAATATAAAGCTATAGTTAAGGTTCTCCTTTTGCTATTTAAGGTATTAATTAAGCACTTTCTTATCCTTAGTAGTTAGCTCTTAATACTATATAGCTATAAATAGATTAAACTATATCTATAGTTAGTAACTTAATATAATATATATACCTCTTACTCTTTACTAAATATATTACTGTTTTTATTTAGTTAAAGTAGCCTTTATATTAATAAGCTTAATCTTATTCTCTTATCCCTTTTAGTATAGAGTAAGACTACTATTTATATTTAGTATAATAATACTGCTATTAAGTATTAGCAGGTTATTTAAGTTAAGTTATTATTTATCCTTTATAGTAAAGCTAGCTTTTATAAGTTTATTATTCTCTTAATTAGATAAACTTAGTATTAAAAGTCTAATTATATTATTAGTTTATATATTAATAATACTAAAGTTATTAGTAATAGTTAGGGAGATTAATAAGTATAGATTAAATAAGGGTTAATCTATCTTAAGCTTTTCTCTATAATACTTACTATAGATTACTTACTAATAAGCTCTAGCTTCTATAATACTATATAGGGGTTTAATATTCCTTATAATCTAATCCTTAGAGTATTTACTTTAAATTTTGCTTAAGAGGTTTACTAATATTATCCTATTAAGCTCTATTTAGAATTAGATATATACTTATATAATATCTCTAAGCTATAGAATAAATCCCTCTACTATAAGGGATAGCACTAAAGCAAGAAGCAGTTATTAGCTTACCCTTTAAATTATTAATAATTATATAAGAATTAAAGTCTTATTATTATTATTATAACCCTAAATAATAAGCTATAATGTTTTATAAAGTTAGTTAGTCCCTTTTTCTTTAACTTTATAAACTATATAGAATTTAAAAATCTAGGTTTTACTATAAATAGTAATATTATAGAGGATAATTTTAAAAATACTATATTTCTAAAGTATAGTTATCTTAGCTATTATAGAGGTAGAGAAAGGTTCTCCTAGTATTATAATAACACCCTCCTTATATAGATAGATAGTGAGGTTATAATCTAAATACTTTTTTATTATTAAGAAGGTTATAGTATTACTAATTTCTTATCTAAGAGCTTTTACTATATTAATAATAAAAATAGTATTAACTATAATATCCTCTTATCTATTTTAGTCTATAAAGTGGTTACTTCTTTATATTAGATCTATAGTAGGTATTATAATAGCTTTTATATAGTTCTTGAGTAATCTCTCTCTGTTATATAGATATAGGATTTAAGGTAATGTTAATATTAACACTAATATAGTATTATTCTTTTCTAGTCTTTCTATTCTTTTAGTATTTTAGTCTAGAGAGTCTATTAATATATTATTATTATTCCTAGTAGTATTAATAATACTATTAATATTATACTATAGATAGATAATTATTAAATAGAATATCTAAGATCTATATAGAAGGTTAAGTATATAGGTCTTATTATTAATAATAAGGAGTTTATATAGTCCTTACTAGCTCTTCTTTTTATAGTAGATATATATTAGTAAGAGTAGTAATAGCTATAGAGTTCTATAGATATTAGATCTATTATAGATAGTAAGGGCTTCTAAAACTTAGTATAAAGCCTGGACTTTTTGGAGGTTTTTTATTACTCTTTATATAGTAGCTATTTATTTCTAGATTTCTAGAGATAGAGAGGACTTATTAATAAGCTATAGATATACTCTAAAGATAAGTAATATTAAAATTAAGCCTTTTAGTTCTATCATATTATTAATAGCCTTTAAAGCTATTTAGAGAACTATTTTATAATCTATATTAAGAAGGTCTTAGTAAATTATATTATAGACTCTTTAAAGAATTATATAATATCTCTTAACCTTATTATTACGCTAACACTATAACCCGCAAAGTGGCAGAATACGCGCTGTAATTAATAGATATATATAAGGTTACGTAACCTATTGCAGAGTATATATATATAGTTTAATACTACTATCTATATAGTTAAGTGGAACTTTGGAATAGATATATATTAACTTATAGGCTTTTAATATATATATATAAAGGGAGCCCTAAGTCCTATATAAACCTTAATCTAGTGTGAAACTAACACTAATTAGTGGTTAACCTTATATATTATACTACTTAACTTCTATAGATTAGTAAGGATATTACTTAAAGAGGTAAAGTAATAACTCCTATACTAGGTTTATAATCTGGTATATAAGGGACTTATCTTTATACTACCTAGCTTATTAGGTATAAAGAGTAGGTTTGCTTATAGTATATCTATTTTAAAGACCTTAATATACCTCTATATCTATTATATATATAATAACTTCACTAATATAACTTATTATATATAAATACTGCTTAAATAATAAGAATAAGAGAAAATAGATAAATAATAGATCTATAAATATTATAATAAACTAATATAATAAGAGTACTACTATAGAACTATCTATTCTAATAAGACTATAATATTTAAGCTTAAGATCTATCCTCTTTATATTTATACTACTATTCTTTAAAAAGACTAGAAATCTATAATATCTATGCTTATATATACTGGAATACTATAAGACCTTTACTTAGAATACTTAAATCACTTACTATAAGATAAGTATTACTATTAACCTTATAATTATTAAGGAGGAATTGCTTTTAACCCAGAACTATAACTTATACCTAAATAAGGGATATACCTAACACCACTAGTAACTTTCTACTAAAGTAATATATTATTTAGTATATAGTAAATATCTTACTAATAGATATAGCAAAATGACGCTAAAATGATATTATAACTTATAGTATTATTATTAATACCACTAATATCTACCTAAACCTAGGATTATTCTAACTAATAGATATAAAATAAGAATATCTATCTCTTTATATCTTAAAATAATAATATATATTTTCTATTTAGTTTATAGATAGAAGTATAGCTTAAGGATTATTACCTATAGTAAGTATAATAATACTATAGTAAGTAGTAATACCTATTACTATATAACTTATAATATCCTCACTACTACTAATAAACCTAGTATTCTAAAGGAAATAATAAAAGAAGATAATACTAAGTAATAGCTATACTGTTTTATAGATCTATAAAGGGTATTACTAAGACTGAGGATATAAAACTTTACTTTAACTCTACTAGATCTAGTAACTAGAAAACTAGCTATCTTAATATAAATAAGGGAAACTTATATTATAGTAGAAGCTTTAACTAGAAACTTTACTAACTAAAACCTTACTAGGGTATTTATTTATCTTTTTTTATATAATACTAATTAACTATTATAGTAAATCCTTTTATATCTAGCTAATTAACACTATAGTTAGACCTATTAGTTATAGTAACTCCACACTATTAACTTATTATAGAACCCCTAATCCCTCTAAATATAAAGATATTTATAAATAACTATAACTAGGAATAAATATTTAAATTTAGTAATAAGACTATAGAGAAGGAGGTAAATACTAAAATCCTCTTTTACCTTAAAACCTATAAGGCTAATAGCCTTATAGATATAGCTTTATAGAGAGAGTTTATATATAACTTTATTAATTTACTATTTAAATTCTAGAACTAAGCTACTATAAGTATTATTTAATAACTCTATAACTACTTTATAATAAGTAGAGTATATACTATCTATAATTCTCTATAGATTATAGATTAACTCTTTATAATTATTATAGAGAATGACTTCTACTTTTAGATAACTAAGGAAGTAGAAAGATAGAGAAGTAAGAATACTATATTTATAAAGCTATAGGAAAATAAAGACTTTACTAAAGAGATTATAGATAGTAATAGTAGAAAAGAAGTAAAGTCTATATCTTTATAAACTAATAATAGAAGAAATATATCTATAAATAATAAAGCTCTATAGCTAGTTAGCCTTAGTTTAACCTTAAATACTAACTCTGCTCTAAATATTATAAATACTTAAGTTAGACTTAAAAATAATATATACTTACTTATATACTAACTTATAAACCTAACTAAGCTATATATTAATAAGATAAAGTATAGTAGTAAAGGTATAGATATACTAAAGCTAAAACTTTATATTTTCTAGAATATATATAAGAGGGCAGGCTTTATAAGGAAATAAACACTATTTGCTTTTCTAATTATACTTAAGGAAAGGATATTATATTATTACTATAAAATAATTTACTAAATTTAGCCTTATCTTAACCTTAACTAGATTATTGCTAAGGTTAGTAAATATTTTAAAATAGAGAAATTTAATAAGTATATCTCACTAAATAAAATACTACTATACTTATATTAATTATAAATAATAATCTATCTATAATAAAGCTTAAGGCCTTAGATTTGCTAATTAATATTTTTATAATGATATAATCTATATTAAGTATTATCTATAAAAGTAATAAGATCTTATATAACTAACTTCTTTAAGGTTACTAAGGGGTTAAGAAATATAAATAAGCTACTATAAACTCTATAATAAGGTTTAAGAGCCTCTATAACTAGCTTAAAGTTATAATTAGTAATATAGTTATATTTAGGAATAGTTAATTATCTCTATAACTATAATATTATACTAAGTAATACTAGATAGATTATAAATATAATAGCTAAAGCTAGAATAATTGATTTAGCTGCTCTAGGCTATACTAAAACTTTAAATAAGATAATTTAAAGTAATAGTAAGATCTCTAGAAGTAGAGATGCTATATTTATAAAAAGATAGACTACTATTTAATAAACTATAGAGAGATAAAGTATACTCCTGCTTCTAAAGTAATTTATAAATTTAAGATACTTTAAAGATAGCTTATTAATAATTCCTTACTTAATATAAAGAAACTAAAGATAAGAGTTATAATAATTCAATAATAAATAATAAGGAGGATAAAGAGATTAAGATATATCTCTAGTTACTTAGAGAAGGGTAAGATAGTTAAGAGGACTAATAATCTAATAATAAATAGCAGACTGTATTCTTTGCTTAATTTATAGATCTAAATACCTAATTAACTTATTTAGTAGATAAAAAAATTATTACTAAGTACCTACTTAACTAAGCAGCTTACTTTAAAATTACTTACTATAATCTTTTTAAATAAATAACTTATAATATCCCTATTAATATCTTTATACTTAATAGAAGATATTCTTTAGAAACCTTCTAGAGTATTATCCTAGATATAGAAGCTATAGGATTTTTAATAGCTAGTTATAACTAATTTATTATACTTAAAAGAACTAAGTTACCTAATATTATAATTAACCCTGCTATTATAGGAGGGGTAAGTATTAAATTTAGTCTAGAGGGAGTAATTAAATTAATAGAAATAATAGTTATCTCTATACCTTTTAAAGAAATAATATTCTATATTATATTAGTAAATATCTCTTTTCTTTTATACCTTATAAATATAGATAAACTTAATACTTAATTTAATAATTTAAGAAACTATTTATAATAAGGAAACCTAGTTATTTCTATTATCTATAAATAAATTATCTATAGCTACTATTAAATATAGAGAAGACTTTAGCCTAAAATAACCTTATAGAGACTAAGTTATACTAACTTTATTAATATTTTAAATATCTATTAGTTTACTAACTTTATAGAGTTTTATAATAGTTAGGCTACTAAGTTAAGATATAAATACTTAAATATTTAATAAAGTCTAATAAATATTACTAACTTAATATAGAAGCTTTAAATTACTTTAAGTTTATCCTTAAGGATAACTATAACTTTAACTATACTATAATTATTAATATTATTTACCTTAACTTAAGACTAATACTTTATATAGTTAATATTATTACTGTCTTTAATATAGAAAAATTTCTATAGAATCTATTAATAAGTATAGTACTCAATATACTTAAATAGTGCTAGATCTATACCTACCTTAGACCTCTAGATATAGTAATTACTAATATTAATACCAATTTTAGCTTATCTAAGTAGTATAGTATAGTCTATTTAATATTAATTACTATTACTAAAGCTTTTATTAAAGCTTATAACTCTTTATGTAAGGTTAAGAAGTATTATATAATTTTTTAAAGAGTGTATAATATAATTTACTAAAACTGTCTTAATATAGATTATATAATAGTTTTCTAAATAGCTTTAAAGGCTCTTAATAATACTATAGAGCTAAAAGGGCTAGTTATAATATTATTTATCTTTAGAGTATACTTATATCTTATTTATAAGTCCCCTCTATCTCTAGAAATCTAGAAAAAAATAGCTACTATATAAAGAGTAATAGAAAACCTCTAAAAGGTATAGACTTTATATTAGGTTTTAGAAGCCCTTACTATCTATAATAAACTAAATATCTATAGAACTCTATAGGTATTATTACTCTTATTAATATATATTTACTATAAAAAGAAGAGTTAGTAAGAACTATATAAACTCCTTATTATTATTAATAAGATCTATATACTTAACCTCCTATATAGACCTTAAATATTCTATTTAATAGTTTTCTATCTATAGTAGAATACTAATAATATTAATAATACTACTAGAAATAATAATAATATATTAATAAACGTATTAAACCAGAATACTAAAAGAATAAAAAGACTTAATAAAGCTAATATTATATCTAAGCTAATATTAATATTATTAATAACCCCACCTCTATATAAAAGAGAGAGATCTCTAAAGAACTATATAGAAGCTATTATAATACTAACTATAGATCTAATATAAAGAAGTAACTACTTTATAGACTAAAATAAATAAGAAAATACTATAATTAATACTATTTTTATTATTAATATAGTAAAAGCCTATAGCTAAGAGATTAGTAATACTATAAACTTCCTAATAGTAAAGAAGTATTTAGATTATAACCTTACTATCTACCTATATAAAGAGGGTATTATTATAATACTAAGAGAACCTTTCTCTATCTCTATAAGAGCTAAAAAAAGTATACTTTAGAAATATAGTATTTTTAAGATTAATCTCTATAATACTACTATTTATAGTAAATTTAGGATTTTTAAATTCTATATAGTTTATAAGGTTAAGGGAAAAAGAACTAACTAACTTTATAAAAACTTATAACTTATTATTTAGAGTTATAATAATAAAAATAAAACTTTAATTCCAATATAATTATTAATAATTTAAAGAGTAAGTTAATAATTACTTCTTATTTTAGTGCTATTCTTTATAGTAAAAGAATTTATTCTATAACTTAGAGATATTATATAAGTATATATCTAATCCTAAATAGAGCTTAATAGAATAATATTAATAAACCTTTTAAGCAAAATCTAAAGTAAATACTCTAAAAATCAGGTTATAAGGAATATTAAATCTATATATAGTATTATTAAAGCTAGAATCTATTAGTAGGTAACCTATAGTAAGTATTATAGAGAAAGGCTTAAGATAGATTAATTCTTATTTAATCTATACCTACTAATCTCTTTAACTATTACTAATAGCTTTAGTATTATTAATATATAAATTAATAATATAATTAGACTTTTAACACTAAGTGTCTCTAAATAAGAGGATAATAAACTTATAAAAGCTAATTTTACTATAGAGAATAAGTAATAACTTAATCTAAGTAACCTATTAATATTTAATAATAATATTATTATACTAAATATAAATAGCAGTTTTACTCTATACTAAAAGGGATAAAGGAATAAGATTAAGCTTATTTACTTAAAGACTACTTTAACTAAATACAAACAGTAATATATTTAGTAAAGAGTAAGAGATATAGATATTATATTAATTTACTAACTAGAGGTATACTTTAATCTATCTATAGCTATATAGTATTAAGTGCTACCTACTAAGGATAAAAGAGCACTTAATTAATACCTTAAATAGTAAAAGGAGAACCTTAACTATAGCCTTATATTTATATTTATTTACTTAATAATAGCTAAACTATTTATTCTTATTAATAACTCTTTTACTAATAGTTTAAACCTCTTATTATAGATTAGATTTATTATTATTCTCACTAATAAATTAATAAATAATAATATATTTATAATTTATAGTAATACTATTTACCTTAGTTTAATAAAGTATAAGAGGGTTACTTAAAGTATTCTAGCTTCTAAAGTCTATAATATAGTTATTTATATAAACCTTATCTATATTATTATAATAATACTTTATAAAATTACTAACTACCTTAAGAGACTTTATATCTCTATAATTAACTATACTAACTTATACTTACTATATAAATACTTTATTAAGCTTTATACTATAAAAGAGAAGTAATTAATAAGTAATATTATAGTACTTTAATAGTTCTATAAGAGGAGGGAGATCTATAAGGTATAATAGATTAATAGTAATAATAACTCTATAGATACCTTTATAAAGAGTACTCTAAATTAGATTCTTAAGCACCTTATTAATAATAATAAAGTAATAGTTTATATAGAGAGATAGATAACTTAAGAAGAGAAGGCTAAGAAGTTAGATAAATAGCACTAAGTATACTAAAGCAGCTCTAGTACCTTAGAGGAGGAGGGTTTAGCTATATTAAATATAGAATAAGATTAGTATATAATTCTATACTATTTTTTGCGTTTTAAACCTACTTTAGGATTATAATAGATATTAATAATATAGAAGTGTATTTTAGTAGATTATAGTATATCTAGTCTTAAAAGAAAAAACTGCTAGTATTATGCTAATACTATAACCTATAAAGCAGCAAGATATATACTATAATTAATAGATATATATAAGCTTATATAATCTATTATAGAGTATATATATATAGTCTAACACTACTACTTATATAGTTAAGTAGAACTTCTAAAATAGATATATATTAGCTTATAGACTTTTAATATATATATATGTAAAGGGAGCCCTAAGTCCTATATAAACCTCAATCTAGCGTGAATCCAATAGTAGTATTATAGCTAAAGTTTACTAATTAGCTATCTTATCTTTATCTCTTTATAAAGAAGAGAGATATATATATAGCTATTAATATAAAAGAAGAATAAAATCTTATTATCTTATTAATAGTAGCTTTTACTAACTACTTACTCAAATCTACTTACTATAAGACTTATTTCTAGATATTATAACTATAGAAATAGAAAGTAGTAAAGTCTATAAGAGTCTTTAGGTAACTTTAAAATATATTTACTCTTTTAATATCTTAGAACTATCTCTATATAGATTTCTTTATTAAGATTAATAGAAATAAAACTTTCAACTATATTATATTATAGAAGGTTCATATTAAACTAATTTATAACTATAATAAGGGTTTTAAAGAATATTCTAGCTAAGATAGTAATATAGATATTTCTTAAACTATAAGGTTCTTAATCTTATTTAATGATAAGTCTTACTTTAACTTTAATAAGTTTTCTATACTTATCTAGTTTATAGATATATACTTAATAATAACTAAGGACTTTATAACCTTATATTATTATACCAAGCACTTTAATCTATAATTCTAACTATTTATAGCTAATTAAATATAATCTTTTAGCTTCCCTAAACTTATTTCTTAATAGGTAACTAGTTAATTAGCTATAAAATAAGAGTAATAATAATACATCTCTCTAGTAGGTTATTAATAGAAACCTCTTTAATCTATCTCTAGTAGAATTATTTATTACTATTAAATTAAGTAGAGGGTTTCTAGCTTTATAGCTTAATATCTAGCTATACTTTTTACTAATACTAAGTTAGCTAGACTATAAATAGATATAAAATATAACTTACTACCTTGTTACTGAACTAATTTACTTAGCTTTATACTAGCTAGATTTACTATATTATAGAAGGCTTTTAGTTTAATTCTAAATTTCTTAGATTTAGTAATAATAACTCTCTCTCTTTTTACCTTAAGATTCTCTATAACTTAGAAAAGTAATAAGAATAGAGATTAAAGAAGAGTAATAGGTCAGAACTAAGCTTAAAAGTATTTAAAATTATCCTATGGCTAGAACCTATTTAGTATATTAACCTTATTAGTCTCTATTAGATTAGTTAGTAGTAACTATTTAGCTTTTTCTATTATTTTTAGTATTATCTATATTTAGTATATACTATAGCTTTATTAACTTAATAATACTATTATAGTAGTTATATATCTCTTTCTAGTTTAGTTTCTATAGATTATCCTTCTACTTATTAATATTACTACTAAATATTTTACTTTTATTTAAGTTAATATCTTTTATTATAATAACTTCTTGCTTTACTAAGTAGTATACTTAGTAGGAGTTTACTAAGGTATACTTAATAAAGTATTTAATTTAAGCCTTAGGGTTAAAGTATTAAAGATAGGTTTTGTAGAGTTATGCTGAAGTAGTTAAAGCAAAAACCTTATAGCTATATTATTATAGATAGGAGATATTTAGTATAGTAGTATTGCCTTTTATAGACTAGGAGAGGATTTTATAAAGGGTTTTATTGAATTTATAAAGGTTATATAGACTCGCTTTACTTATTATAAATCTATCCCTTCTAGGTGCTTTAGTATACTAATTTAATATACCTCTTTAGTTTTAGGTAACTAGGCTAGAACTTATTAGATTATAGGGTCTGGAATATATAGTATAAGTTAGGCTTAATATTAGCCCGGCTCTATGCGCAGGCCTAAAGCGGTTTAGGCATACTAACTATAACTAGGGTATATATAGGAAAAGAGGCTAGGATATACCTAAATAAGCACTAATATATAGCCTCTGGCCACTGCACAGTGATTTTACCTGCTTTGCAATAAACCTTCTAACTCTGCGCCGCGCCTCCTAACAATACACACAGCCTTTAGTCACGTGATCCTATCCCAACCACAGCTGCACTTGCATATACCTATCTGTCAGCTTATAGCCTTATAATCCTTAACTTTGCAGTTTAATAATAATATCTATTAACTTATCCTCTCACCTATTACCTGCACTGCTAATACTATCTCTATCACCACTTTATCTACTAGTCCCCTTATTTAATTAGGCTAGCTAACGCCTTTACAGCTTTGCTATTATTAGCAATACTCTCTCTATTAGTTAGTATAAGCTATACTTACTAATCCCTAAAGGGCTACCTCTGTCTTAGTATTATAGAGAGTCTATTTAAAGAAGGGCTACTCTATAGAGTGCCTAATAACCTATCTAACCTCTACTACTAAGTTTACTTACTTATATAGAATAAGTTAGTATATCTATAAGTCTCTTATAGGGGTATTAATAAGAGCTCTCTTAAAGGCTATACTAATAATATGCTCTTAGTGTTATATAGGCTGCTTAATAAAATAGAGAGCCCTATTAATTATATTAATACTAAACTATTATATAATATTTTGCATATTATTAATATTAATAGATATACCTTATATATAGCTAGTATATTAATATACTAGATCTAATACTAATATCTTAGAGGACTTATTATAGGTTATAGAATAAGAATAAGAAAGAGAGATAGGTATAAAGCCCTGCTTATAAAGCTTTTTATACTTCTAGCTATAAGAACCTCTTAGAAGGTTAAGGAGTTATATCTTATATATATAGCACCTTACTAAAAGGTTTACCTTTTAGGCGTTTTTTATAGCACCTTGCTAGAAGGTTTAGTAAAGGCAATCCCAGGCTATAAGAGCCTTAGTAGCCTACTTAGCTCTAATATAATTAGCCCTGTTATATGCAGCATAGTATTACCCACGCTGTTACTGTTCTGCTAGTCTATTTAGCTAGAGTATATATCTGACTTTGTATAGTAATATTTAGAGGGTTTACTTGCTAGCAGAAATATATCAGGTTCCTGTATTATTATCCTTAACTAGTAGAGGGTATAGGTTAAAGTGCTTCTATAGTGTTTCCCTAATTGTGCCTATAAACTGGGTGAATTTGTTATAGTCTTTTTTGCAGGGGGCTGCGTTATAACTATAAACTTAAGCGCTAATATATAGATATTATATATATATACTATAGTATTATAAATATATATATAATAACCCTAATCTAATACTTACTATCTCTAAGATAATTTAGATATTATAGCTCTATTTTAGTAGTAACTACTTAACTTAGTCTTATTCTCTTTACTTAAGTTAACTTTCTAATCTTGAACTATAAACCCTATCTATCTCTTGTTTTTACCTCTTTTACCTCTCTTATTTATTTTTCTTATTTTAATAACCTCTTAATCTTACTAAAGCTTTCTCTCTTTTATATATTAATAACTTTCTCTCTATATTTACTACTTATTAATATATTTTAGTCTCCCTACTTAGAACTTTATATTAACTCTATTAATATTATAGTAAGTAGTAAAACGGTATTTTAGCTAGTAGTTACTCTACTAATAATAAAGGTTTAATAGATTTCTTTTACTTAGCTATATAGCTAGTAGTTTTATATTTCTAAAGCAAAATAGTATATACTAAGGTTTCTATAAAAACTACTTAAATTAAGTAATAATATTATTTTAACTTTAATTTGTTTCTCTTTTTATATATATCTCTCCTCTTAACTAAATAGTCTATAAATCTCCTTATAAAGGTTAAGAAGAAGATAAGAAGAAGATCCCTTCTTTAAGTTTCCCCTCTAAGAGTTAATAAAATTAAGAGTAATACTAATAACTCCTTTTTATATTTAATAACTCTTCTTTTTTCAATAAAGTACTCTTAAAGTTACCTTGTTTTTGAGAAGTCTTTTTCATTAAGAAGTATAGGGTATTTCTTTTTTAAGAAGTGCTTTTATAGAAATAGCTCTATTTATAAAGCTCTATTTATAGAAATAGGATAATAAATATATTTATAAAAAGAGTATTAATAACTATAAGTTATTTTAAATAGAAATTACCTTCTAGTAGCTATAGCTTAAAGAGTGTATTTAGAGATAAGATATAACACTTAAACCCTTCTAAGTATAACTCAATAATATTATTATATAGGTTTTAATAAATATAAATCTAACAGAAATAGAGAGTTTCTTAAGTAGTTTTTCCTAAGAGAGTAAAGAGAAAGTAAGTAGTATTAAGGCTAGTAGTAGTATTAATAATATATAAAGCTACCTTATATTTAAGGTAGATAATACTATAGATAGTTTTATAATTAGAGTAGTAATTATCCTTTAGTAAGAATTTAAGCTATTAGAGCGCTTTAGTATTTCGTTAATAATATTAATAAACCTTAGTTAGCTACTTAATTACTATAGTTTAAATAGAATAGTTAATATAATATCGAACTATAGCTAATTTAATAATAGAGAGATAGCTAAATTAGTAATTAAGGTGCTAAAGATTAATATTTATCAAGTAGCTTGCTTAAGTAAAACTCTCTTTATTAGTTGGAAGAAGCTAGGTATAGCTCTATTTATAAATAACTAGAGTAATAGTTCTACTTTACAGTAAGTAGTTATAGAGGTTATTAAGATAACTACCTAAATACTTTATATTATATAGGTAGAGAAAAAAGGAAGTATTAAAGAGTACTATATAAAAGACTATCTAGTTAAATACGATATTAACTACCAAAGTAGTAAGTATATCTTTATAAGGTTTATTACTGGAATATACTCTTACATAGCTAGTTTTTACTTTATTTATTATAATTAATTACTTTATTTATTACAAAGTAATAACTTACTATTAGCTAGTCCTAAAAACTTTAGTAATAGTTAAATCTAGTATTATACTTTAGAAAGCTTCCTTAAAGTATTTATTATTAGGTATATATAGTTAAGAAGAAATAGAGATACTAAGTATAATAAGCTATATCAGGGGTAAATAAAGCATAGAGTTAGTAATAAGGTTAATATCTCTACCTCTATAGAAAGCTACTTAGTTTAGTAATAAATTAGTTAAGTTATTATTTAATCTATAAAAGCTATATTAATAATTTAAATAGTAAACTTATAGAGTAAAGTAAACTAAGCCTTATAATCCTAATAGTAATTCTATAAATACTACTTAACCTTACTATTAATATCTAAATTAGTAATAAGATGGTTTTAGTTATTATTATTACTATTCGAATTAAGAGGGAAAGCATTAAAGTTATCTTTAGCTATATTCTAAGAGAATTAAGACTTAAATTTATTAAACTCTTAGATATATTAATTAACTAAGTACTTCTATAAATAGTAGTTAAGCTTATAGTAAGCTTAAGGGTATTTAGAGCTACTATAGTAGTTACTATATATTAATAAATAGTATAGAGAAGGTTCCTATTAATTTAGCTAGTTTTAGTAACGTTTACTATAACTAGTATAGTTTTACTAAAGATTATATTATTAGTTTCTACTTTAGAAGTATTGATCTATATATATTATATTAAACTTATTAAAGTCTTTAGATACTATAAGTTAAGTAGTAAGGCTTTAATTTATATAAATAGTAATATTAATAGGTAAATAGAGAGTATTATATAGATCTTAAAGACCTATAGAGTATTTATAAAAAGCAAGTTATATTATTAAACTCTTTAGTAAGTGCTATAGACTTTATATAATAAAAGGCTATTATTAATATTAGATTCCTTACTAAGAGTAAGTTTAATAATACAGAGAGTTATAAATAGAGTTTTAAGGTTTTTAGTAACAGATTTACTAGGATTCTTATATATAAAGTTAAGTAATATAGTATTATTCTATAGTTCTTTATTGATAATATAAAACTCTTTAGTTTTAAAGATATTTCTTATTTACTTAACTACTCTAATATATAGAGGTTAGGAAATCTAGTTTATAATATAATAAAAGTAATATTATTAAGTATCTCTTTTTAATATAAAAGAGAAAACTTTAATATATTATTAAGGAGAAATACTAGCTTTAGTATAGTAATCCTTATAAATAAGTAATTTAGATTTTAGAATATCTACTTTATTATAATTATACTTAAAGTAAGCTCAAAAGGTATTCTTAATACTTTAGAAAGAATTAAGGTCTAGAACTAAAGTAAATCTTTAGAGGGTTTACTAAGCTTAAAGTTATTAATTTAGCCTTAATAAATAAGACAAATAGATATTATTAAAAGCTTTAGAAGCTATATAGAAATAGAAAGAAGTAAAATAAAGTTTTTAATATTGTTAGTAATCTTAATAAGGGATTTAGAGTCTCAAGTATATTCTTTAATAGGTAAAGAGTACTATAACTTAACTTTAGTAAAGATATTATTAATCTTGAAGTAATGTAATAATTACTTAATAATATCAATAAAGCTTTCCAATTTTGAGTTAGAGTTAATAAAATAAATACTCTATCAATAATAAAAGCTTTATAAAGAGCTTTAGTAGTAACTAAGTATATAGGATTAAAAAGCTTGATAATATTTTAGAAATCTTACTTAAAGTAAGCCTATAGTTATAGAATATAGATACTCTACTTAGTATACTTTATAATATAATATATAACATAGCTTATAATCTTTACTAAGTTAGTCTCTTTCATAATTAAATCCCTAAACTTATTAAATATATTAAGGTTAATAGTAGCTTTGAAATTATTATTAATAAAAATAATAAACTAATACTAAGGTTAGATAAGAGAAATAAGAGAAGTATTATTAAATATAGAAAGAAAGAGAAATAGTAATTATATATAGAAGGATTTAAGTATTAAACTTATAATTATACTTTAAATATAGATACTTTCTTTAAGCTATAGCCTCTAAAGGTTAATCTATTTATTAAAATAACTTATAGTTATTTATACTTTTTAATAGATTTATTATTTCCTTTCTATAAATAGAAACTTCTCAAATTAAGGCTTTCTTTATAATAATACTTCTCAAAAAGAGAATACTCAATACTTTCTCTTAGTGAGGTAGCTCGATTACGTAATTATATTACGTAATAATAGTATTATATAATAATATTATATAAGACAGCTTAGGTAATTAAAAGGTATTATTTTAGGTTATTTCTTAGTAACTAGCTAGGTAGGGAAGAGAGGGGTTATTTATACTTATTCTAGCCCTTATAGAGGCTTCTATTATATAATTACTTATATAATAGCTTATGCAGTAAATTGCGTAAGTTTTTAGCTTATTTAGGCTTAGTTATATATTAAAGTTATAGCTTAACCCCTTTTAGTTCTAGCTATAGGCTTACTAAAGATAAGGCTTTTTAGGACTTTCTAGACCTTTCTATCCACAGTATAGACAGTGTTATTGGTACTGTAATATACTGTGTTATATTATATAGTATCTTGTTAAGTATTATTATTTAATATATATCTTATAGGTTATATTTATATAGAGTTATTAAGATATTTATATAATATCTTATATAATCTATATTATATAACCTGCCTTTATTAACTATCTATATTCTTTCTTCTTACTACTTACTTATTAATTATAATAGAGCTAGAAAAGTATTAGTAAATATTACTGCTTAGCTAAGGCCTATAGTCCTAGAGCTATATTTATATAATATTATAAAGTAAATATATAAAGTATATCTATAAATTAGAAAGACCTAGTCTCTAGGAGGAGAGAGTATAGCTTATACTTATACTATGGCTTTTATAACTAACCTCTTTATAGGCAAATTAGAAGTATCTTTATAGCCTTATATAAACCTAATAACTATTATAGAAGCATAGAATAGATCTATAAATAACTAGTTAGAGTAGGTAGAGGTAGTATTTACTAAGATAAATAGGCCTATAGAAAAAGAGATACTATAGTTTATTAATAAGAAAGAGGCTCTATAAAGTCTCTAGGTATAACTTTACCTAGATATATACCTTAATAGCTTATATAGTATTATAGTAGATCCTATTAGCCTATATATAATAAGAAGGATATTCTATATAATAATAAAACTTTATTAATATATATTTAAACAGAGCGCTAAAGGAGGTAGTTTATATAATATCTTTCTCTTTAATTAAAAGATTTTTCATAGATCTATAATATAAAAGCCTTATAGCTTTATATAGTTATAAAGAAGATTAAGAACAGGTTATTAAACTCTATAATGCTCTATATAGACTATAATAGAGTAGGAAATAGTAGTAAAAGAAGTTATAAAAGGTTCTCTAGTATATAGAATTTATACTACTATACTTTAATAATATAACTTACTATAATAAGGCTCTTAATATTATAATAGTAATATATATTAATAATATTTTAGTAATTAGACTAGAAGCTACTCTAGATATAATTTATAAATATAGAAGTAATAAAATTAAGGTTAATAATATTAGAGTACCTAATAGCTTCCTTAGTATCTAGCTTATTTTTAATAAGAGATATTAAAAGACTATTATTAATTAAGAGATATACTTAGCTAATATAGTATAAATATTTAGAGTAGAGGTTAGGCCTATAAATATATCTATAGAAACCAGGATACTTAACTTTATAATCCCTAGTATAGATACTATACTAGATCTAGATCTCTAGGTATAATACTAGAGAGTATTAAGTAAAATTAGCTTTAGAGTATTTATAATAAGGCTAGATCTCTCTTTTAGTATAGAATTATAGACTTAGTTTTCCTATTATCTTAATAAGTTATATAAAAAGGGTATGAAGTATAAGAACAGCTAGATAGATTAAAAGAGAAGTAGAAAAGTTTCTAAAGTAGTATAAATAGATTTCAGGCATTAATTAGTGTATAAGGGTAACCTTTCGGGTTTATTGCACAATATTTCAATAGAGAGAAGAATATAAATATAAATCAATATATATATGAATAACTATATATATCTCTGAGGCCTAGAGAGGTAGGGGAAAAGGTAGGTATATATAGATAATTTAATTCCTAAGGCTTTATAAGTGCTTACGCAGCCTTTTAGCTTAGAGTTAAACCTTATTAGGTATATATTACTCTATATAGTAATAATAAGGTATAAGATTTAACTTAAAGCTATAAGGTTTAACTTTAAGCTAAAGTTTAACCTTGTTCTCAAAGCTTATTATTCCTTATAAAGTATATTATATATTTATATAAGGTTTATAATATAATATATTTTCTAAAATATACTATGCTTAGCAAGGATCCTAAATATATGATCTATTTACTTATGCCGCTTGTATCTATAGAGTTATAGCACTCTAAAGGTATAGTAATAATAAGATATAAGTTTCTTTTATAGTAATAGGAATAATATATTTCTTATATAAAGTACTTAATATAATATCTTAGTATATATCTCTCTTTTATAATAAGTTATAATAATAAATATAAAGCTAGAGATCTAAATAAATAGAGTCTCTTTAGTTACACTAATAGTAACTATACTATCTATAAGTATATAGTATACTTAATAATAGGATAGATCTTCTTTATACCTAATAGGCCTATTTTATAGAGATTACAATACTAGATAATAGTCTTTAAGTTATTAACTAAAGCTAAGTACTATATAGTATTATTAGCTATATTAAAGGTACTTTAGATATAAAACCTCTTAAGTAAACTTAAGGTAGACCTTAGAGAACTCCTTTATATATAGGTTAATATTATAGAAGCTATTATATTTATAACGAGAGAGTCTATAAATAACTATATAAGGTATATATAGGTCTATTACTACTTTATATAAGAGGTTATTAAATATACTAAGGTTGACTTCAAGTATATATTATTAATAGATAACATAGCTAACCTATTTATAAACCTGCTTAGAATAATAATTTTTAAATAACTCTATAAAAGAAGTAGTATAAAGCTATTTAGAGCTTATATTACTATAGAGAATTATACTAAGAAGGTTTAATATATATATAAATTAAGTTCTCAGTAAGGAGGAGTATTATAACTATAAGTAGCACCTTACTATAATAGGCAGGCTATATATAGTATAATATTAAGCTATATATAGATTAGAGGTATAAATAATAACTTATAAACCCTTATTTCTAACTCCTAACTATATATAGAATCCTTATTATTATACAGTAAACATTTAGCATAGAGCTATTATCTAGTTCTTATATAGAAATATTAAGCTATAGTTAGTAGCTAAAAAGCTATATTAGAGAGAGTTTAAGATATTAGTGGTTTACTAAGAGGGTTAGAAGACGCTATCTACCCTTATTAATACTGCCTAGTAGATTAACTAAGCATTAAAGCTCTATCTCCTATCAGTTTAACAGAAACCACATTTAGACACTATACAAGAAGAGATCATACTACAGCAACAACATGCATTATACTAAAACACCACTAACCTCTAACGTTACTATAAGCATAATTTAACTAGGGGAACAGCAGCTGCACTGCCTTAAAGGAATCCTTTTTGTTAAGAAGCTTATACTATATAGTAAAGATTCCTTAAATATTATATTACTATAAGCTTCTATATAGCCTATTAAGAAATAAATAAACATAACTTTAAGGAATATTTCAGAAAGAAAATAGTTATAAATATAGTTATCTTATATAAAGGAAATCCTAAAATTAATAGAACTAAGATATTTTAATACTATAACTAAGTTAGTTATAGTAATAAGGATAATCTAGGTAGTTTATAGTTAGTATAAATAGTTTAGTAGGCTAGCTTCTATATTTAGGTTTTTATACAAGAAGGCTTTAAGCTAGTTATTTATAGATTAGTATTATCTATAAGGAATAATACTATTCTTAGGTATATTAATACTAGCAGAAAAGCTATCTTTAATATAGAAGAATATTCTCAGCTAGGCAATTTAGTATATATTATTAATATAGATATTTAACTTATTAATATTAAGTAAGATATATACTATAGATTAATATTTATAGTTAGTATAGTTATAAGATTATTCTTAATAATCTAGGTAATAGTATTATTAAGGGTATAGAGTTTATTAAAGTAATAGCTATAGTACTAATTTTAGCTATATTAATTAGTTATCTCTATTAATATAAGCTTTAATATAACCTAGTGAGGAAATAACTCTAAGAGATATTTAGGTAAGAAACTAGTTATAAATTTAGTTATCTTATATAAATAAAATCCTAATATAAATAAAACTAGAGTATTTTAATAATTAGTAACTTAGTATCTAAGTTTTTATATAACTTCACGCTATACTTGGGTTAATAAGAATAAAATAGAAAATAAATTAATAGTAATTACTAATACTATCTGGAAAGAGCGTTTTATAAACTATAAACTATTATAGAAACTATAATTTTATTAAAGAATCTAATAAAGGCTTAGTTAGGAATTACTCTAACTAAGTTAGTTATAGTAATAAGGATAATCTAAGCAGTCTATATACTATAATATTAGTATAAATAGTCTAGTAGGTATCTACTAGCTTCTATATTTAGGTTTTTATAAGAGAAGGTGTAAGTTAGTTCTTTATAGATTAGCTTTATTAATAAGAAATGATACTATCCTTAGGTATATTAACACTAATAGAAAAACTATCCTTAATATAAAAAAACATTCTCAGCTAGGTAATCTAGTATATATTATTAATATAAACCTTTAACTCTTTTGTATTAAGTAAGATATATACTATAGGTAGATATTTACTATTAATGCTCTTTATATTTACTATAAAATTATCCTTAATAGTTTAGGTAATATTATTATTAATAATATTAGGTTTATTAAAGTAATAACTATAGAAAAGGTTTACTATTATACTAGTTTTAGCTATACTAATTAGCTATACTAATTAGTTATACTTAAAATAAATTAGGAGATAGAAAAGAAGTAGATACTTAGAGAGTAGAAAGAGCTAATAATAATATAGCTAAAGGTTTAAAGTAAATATTAAGAAAGAAGAGTAGGTTAGGTATTTAAAGTCTGCTTAAGTAGTATTAAGAAGAGGTTAAGGTTTACTTTTTAATAGACTGCTTATAGCCTCTAATAGAGATATCTAAATAAAAAGGGAAAAAGTAAATTATACTACTCTAAATTAATATAAATAACTAATTTAGAAATATAACTAACTCTATATAAAAAAGTAATAAAGAAGTAACATTTTAAACTTAATACTATCTAAATATAAGTAATAACTATAGCTTAGCTAAATCCTATTCCTTAATATTATATATTTAATGCTTAATAAAGAAAAGAAGTAAATAAAACTAAAATAATATTATAAATATCTATTTCTTATATTTAATATTATATATATAACCCCTTAGGTAAATAAATAGTTCCCTACTTAATTAATTTCAGTCCCTACCTAGCTAGCTTAGTCTAGCTTAACCTAACTAATAGATCTTACTTTCTATAACACTATTTAATAAATAAACGTAATTCTTAGTCCTTCTATTTCTATTATTATATATAGTACTTTTACTAAAGAAATAAAGTAGGTAATTTAACTTAAGACTATCCATCCTACTATTTACTACTTACTTATTTTTATACCTTTCCACTCTACTATCTACTCCTAAATTCTTTTATAATATATTATTATCCCTTTTACTTTATAAAGTTTTTCCCTTCTCTAAAAATAAAAGTACTATTATTAAACCTTAAATCTTATAAATATAAAATAGCTAAACCTCCTATAATATCTAGCTTTATAGCTAGTAGGTATTCTTTAGAAAAATAGTATATTCTAAATTTTAACCTTATCTAGCTAAGTTTAGTAGCTTTTAATACTCTTACTTATTATTACTAAATAGAGAGAGTTCTGCTATAGTTAAGTAACCTTAGTTAGTAATAACCTTAATAATCTTATATAACCTATACTCTAAAAGCTTCTATAGTAGTAACTATACTATTAATAATATAGTATCTCTTAGTTTTTATATAGAAAGCTAGCACTTTATTATTCTAGAAGATTTTAAGCAAGAAGTACTACTTTAGGTATTAGTTAATATTACTAATAAATAAGAAAGTATATTAGTTATAGAAACGTATAAATCCCTAGCCTAAATAATATATAGCCTGCTTAAGAAACCTAGTTTATATAATAAGAATCCTTACTATAAGCTCCTTCCTTTAAGCTTTCATAAAATAAGTTTCTACCTATTATATACCACTACTTAAACTTTAACTATACTTAAATAGTATATAAGATAATACTCTTTTATAATAATTAAAAGATTATAAGCAGCACTATAGAATATAAAGGGAAGTTTTAGTAAGTAATTTAAACTATATTATCTTTAGTTTCTAGATTTATTAATAGTATTTAAGAATTAGAAAGATACTTTATTATATAGAAGCTTTAAGATAGTTAACCTTTCTATAATACATATTAACTTTTTGCTAGGCTTATTATATCTCCTATTATTAACTTAATAAAGAGTAATATCTTAATACCTAAGCCTAAGGTATTTATATCTATCTTAGTGAAATAAACCTAAAGAAAATAAACTACTTTATCTATTTATACTAAAGAGCCTCTTCCTATTTAGAATAAAGAGAGTATTAATAATACAACTAAGAATAATATAACTAACTTCACTACTATAAAAGTTAATAAGTTTGTAAACTAAAGCATTAATAACTATCTCTAGCTAGAAATATATAAATCTTTTAACTATAATCTAGAGAAAAAAGCTCTTAAATAGAATAATAGAGTTTATATATTAGAGGCTATATAGATACTACTTAGATACTAAGCAGTAAATATATATTATTTTTACTACCTTACTATATATTATAATCTAAAAGCTAAATAACTAAGTATACTATTTATGCTTAATATGGATCTTAAGAAGACTTAAATCTACTAAGTACTTATCCTTATTTTTAGATAGGTAGTTATATACTATACCTTAGTATAGAATATTAAAGATAACTTAAATAATAATTTACTATATAGTAGAAATAAGCCTAAATATAAAAAGAGCTATAAATAGAGTTAGATTCCCTATCTTTATAACTACTCTAGCCTTACTTATAAAATTACTATACTAACTATAGCTATTAATACTCTTATTATTATTCTCGCTTATTTAGTAATTAAGGCTCTGTATAGTATCTATATATTCTTTATAGACTTATTTACTATAATAATTAGTAATAAAGATTATATCTATCTTAAAATATATATTATTAACTAAGAGTTAAAGCTAAATACTTTAGAATAGCTAAGCAAACTATAGTTTCTTAGCTATAGAAATTTTACACTTTAATAGAGACTTACTTAACTAAAGATAGATTTTAATAATAATAAGAAATATAAACTCTTTAACTAAGTAGAACTTAAGAAAATTATTAAAAAGATTAAAGAGAAGGTTATATTTAGTTGTATAGAAAATATTAATAATATTCTAGCTTTATATCTATTCCTTATAGTTTCTAGAAATATTACTTAGTATTTTATAAGCTAGTAAGACTAATAGTTAAATAAAGTAAGCTTTTCTATAAAGAATAGTAGAATTATTTACTTTAAGGTTAAATATAGAGTAATATATTAAGTACTTATTATATAAAATAAAGTTTACTAAATCCACTCTATTTCTATAACCTAAGCTATAGCTATACTAAATTATATTTCAACTTAGGTTTAACTACCTTACTTTATGCTTCTTTCTAAAATATCTATTATAAATAGCTTACTAAATTTAATATTTTCTCTATCTTTAATTAAAGGTCTTTAGAGATAGACAGTAAATAGTAGATATAATAATAATATAGAGTAAGATAATATTATAGAGTTATAGATAAGGCTTTAGTAATATAAAAATTAGCTTTAAGTAAGTGCTTTAGTAAATAAAATATAAAAGATTATTAATATACTCTAATTCTACTTCTAGAGAGATAATTTAACTATATTCTTAGGTATATTAGTTTTAGTTAAGCTATTATTAAAGATAGAGTTTAAGGAATACCTAATTAATAAAAGGTTCTATACTATACTTACTAGACTTATATATAATATTAATATAAAGGTTATAAAAAAGATATAGATAGCTCTTAATAAAACCTAAAGTATTAATTCTAGGACTCTTAGAAATATCTTCTTTAGTAATTTAGGTTTCTATAATATTACCTTAGCTATATAGTTTCCTAAATATATATTAATTCTTATAAAAGATATTAAGGTTATAACTATATCTAGTAGATTACCTTTTAGTATTAGGAAACTCTTAGAGCTATAAAGTTACTTAGACTTAATTCTAAAAAACACTAAGCTATATATTAGCACTATTACTTAAGACTACTCCTAACTATAATCCTTAAAGTATATTCTCTAATAGGTAAAAAAAAATAAAGAGGTATATAGTAATAATATAGATCCTTAGAGTAGATATAGTAAACCTAAAAATATTATTATTCTAATTAATCTTTCTATAACTACTAAATAAATAAAGTAGTAAATAAAGAATAAGTTATATAAGAGTTTTTACTAATCTATACTTATCTATAAAGGCTTATCTAAGTTAAGATAGCAAGAGACTATAGATTAGCTTAGTAAATTTTAAGAAGAGGATAGAATATTTAAGATATTTTCTAAAATATTAATAAGTATATATAAGCTATATGGCACTAACCTTAACTCTCTTAAGGTTACTAACTACTTAATACTATATCCTATTATTAATAACTACTTTAAGCTTAAGTAAGTAGTAGTTTATATTAATAGAAGAGACTAGCCCCTTTCTATAATAATATTTTATCTATATTCTTTAGACTAAGTTAGTAATACTATTATAGCAGAAAAGTAGGATAGATATAGAGAATAATTTAGTAAAAACAGAGTTTTAACTTAAGTTATAAAGCTTACTAAGATAACTACTTAGATTTATAGTAATAAAGCTTTTAGCTAAAGAATATAGAAATTATAAAAAAGAGAGAAAAGGTTTATAGCTTTAAAGATTACTAAATAGATATTACTTTTTTAACTTTATATATTAAGTAACTATTAGACTTTTCTTAATTAGCACTATTACTATTTATAGATAAAGTATTAAGATAGTATAGTTAAGTTAGATAGTTTAGACTATAAAAATAAGTTTATTAGCTAATATACTTTAGTAAAAGCAGAGGGATTATAACTATAATTATTGATATTATTTTTATTAATTAGTACCTAAGTAATTATTAATAGTAATTATAACCCCTCCTAAAGAGAGACTTTTATAATCTATTAGCAAAACCTATAGTAGATAGCTTTATATAAGCCTTTCTATAATAGTTTTATAAGAGATTTACTATATAATTAGGCCTTATTAATAAGTTAACTATAATTATAGAGAAGAGTAACAAAACGCTATTAGTAATACTATACCTAAATTAGGGTAAACCTAATATATTATTATTAAGTTATTATCACTAAGAACACTACTATAAAGCCTTAGGCAAAAAGTCTGTAACTTATTAAGTTAAGGAATCTAAGTGCCACCACTATAAGTTAAATAATTACTATCTAAATAACCTCATAATACACTAGGGATAATAATAGAGAATAACGCTAAAAGGATAACCACACTTTATAACTAACCTTATGAGGAACCTTAAGAGAGGGGTTAAGTAAGTTATAGTTACTAATATTAGAGATAGTCTCACAAAATCTAACACTATAGATAATTACCTATATTACTTAATAGGTTATATTCTAACCTCCACTAGAACCTGTAACCTAGGTATATTAATATACCTATTTATAGCTTAATACTAGAATAACTATAATCTAGTTAGGTAAGCTATTATATAATCTCTAAGGCCTCTAGCCACTATATAGTGATTTTACCTGCTTTATAACAGACCTTCTAACTCCGCGCCACGCCTCCTAATAATATATATAGCTTTTAGCCACGTGATTATAACGCTCCTAACTATAGCTGCACTTATATATACCTATCTATAGCTTTATAATCCTTAACTTTATAGTTTAATAATAATATAGTTTTTAATTACTTAATTACTAATTACTAAACTATGCTTATTACCTATACTCTTAATGCTGCCTCTATTACTGCTTTGTCTGCTAGCTATACTATTATTAGTAATGCTCTCTCTATTTAGTATAAGCTATACTCACTGATCTCTATAGGGCTGCCTCTACTTTAGTATTATAGAGGGCTTATTTAAAGAAGGGCTAATAGATAGAGTATATAATAACCTATTTAACTTCTACTACTATATTTACTTATTTGTATATAATTTAGTTATATATATAGGTATTCTCTATAGAGGTATTAAGGTAAGCTCTCTTAAGAGCTATACTAATAATATACTCTTTATATAGACTGAGTTAGTTAAAGAAGGAGGAGTCTTTATTAATTATATTAATACTAAACTCTATAGTAATCTAGTTTGCATTATGAATAATAATAGATATGCCTTATATATACCTAATATATTAATATGCTAGGTATAGTGTTAATATCTTAGAGATATAATAGGATTTATTATAAGTTAATAAGGATAAGGAAGAGGGATAGATATAAAGCCCTGCTTATAGCAGAGCTTTTTATGCTTCTAGCTGTGAGAACCTCTTAGGAGGTTAAGGAGTTATCTCTTATATATACCTTACTAAAAGGTTTACCTTTTAAGCATTTTTTATAGTACCTTACTAAAAGGTTTAGTAAAGGTGTTACTATAAAAGCCTTAGTAGCCTACTTAGCCTTAATATAATTAGCCCTATTACTGTTCTGCTAGTTTATTTAGCTAGAGCGTGTGTCTAACTTTATATAAGGGTTTACTTACTAATAGAAATATATAGGGTTTCTATATTATTATCCTTAACTAGTAGAGAGTATAGATTAAAGTGCCTCTATAGTGTTTCCCAAATTATATCTATAAACTAGGTAAATTTATTATAGTCTTTTTTACAGAGGGCTACCTTATAACTATAAACTTAATATAATCTCTAATATTATATAATCTATATTTATTAACTACCTATATTATTTCTTTATACTAACTACTCTCTAGATAACTCTCTTTTTAATATATATATTATAAATTAATATTATACCCTACCTAACCCCTCTCTTTACTATATTAGTATTTTAGAAAACTAACACTAATTAGTAGTTAACTTTACTATTACACTACCTATAATTATAATAAATAACCTCCCTATTATATTATTTATAACTATAGATCAGTAAGGTTATATAAATAACTAAAGATATATTTTTCTTATCTTAATAATCCCACTCCTTAGGTTTTAAATATTAGCTAATAGAGACTTTAGATTTAGTAGCTAAGTATATAGCCTCTACTTCTGTTTTCTAAACCTCTATTTAATAATTATTTACTACTTAGATAGTCCTAAGCCTCTTCTTACTTAGATTATTATATTAATAGAGAGACTAGCTTTAATTACTAAGTATATAGTCTCTATAGTTAATCTATAAACTCTAAAGTTATTACTAATATTATAGATAAAGTTTTAGATTTCTCATTATTATTAATAACTATAGACCACTCTATTATAACTTCACTTTTACTACTATATTTAATAACTATAATTCTTTATTATATAGTAAGATTATAAATCTTTCTCTTTATATCTACCTACTTCTAGTACCTTCTGCTTTTTATAACTTTGCTAAACCTCTATACCTCCCACTCTATAATAATCTATATTATTTATAAGATATTATTTAAATATCACAAAAACTCTATATAAATAAGACCTATAAAATATATAATAAATAATAATACTTAATAATATACTATATAATATAACACAGTATATTACCATATTAATAGTACTATCTATACTATAGATAGAAAGGTTTGAAAAGTCCTAGAAAGCCTTACTTTTAATAAGCTTTCTAGCTAGAACTAAAAGGGTTTAAGCTAACTTTAATATATAACTAAGCCCAAATAGACTAAATATCTACACAATATACTGCATAAGCTATTATATAAGTAATTATATAATAGAGGCTTCTAGAAGGGCTAGAATAAGTATAAATAACTCCTCTCTCCCCTACCTAGCTAGTTACTAGTTAATAAGCCAAAATAATACCTATTTAAATACCTTCTTAATTACCTAAGCTGTTTTATATAGTATTCTTACATAATATAATTACATAAGCAAGCTAACTCACTAAGATTATTAATAATTCCACTACCTTTTAGAGCCTCTAATAGCCTCTAAAACCCTTACCTCCCCCTACTTAACTTTAAATTGCTAGTCTTACTAATTTTAACCTTCTATAAGCCCTTTAATATATTTAGCACCCACTTATAGACTATACCACCCTCTCCCTACTTCTTTCTCCTTTTTTACTACTAAAACTCTTTACCTTAATAATAGCTATAACCTATTAATTAGTAGTAAGATAGAAGAATAGTAATAAGTCCTTAATAACCTACTAAAGTGTCTTACTATAATCCCTTTACTAATATTATAAATTACAGTATAATTATATTAATTATATAACTTTATAACTTTATTCTATCTATTCTAAAATATTTAGGATATTATAGCCTCACTTTTAGTAATAACTACCTAATTTAGTTTATTTATAACTATTTAAGCTAAACTCTCTAATTTTAGCCTACTAACCTTACTTACTATCTATTTTTACCTTATTTCTCTCTATATTTCCTCTCTTACTTTAAATAACTCTTTATTCTTACTATAGCTCTTTCTTCTTTATACCTTAATAACTTCTTCTCTATATTTACTATTTCTAAGATATTTTAGTCTCTCTATTTAAACTTTATATTAATTATATCTAAGTTATAGTAAGTAGTAAAAAGGCTTTTAGTTAGTAGTTATTATATTAATAATAAAGATTTAGTAAATCTATCTTAATTAATCTTATAGTTAGTAATATCTATTTTTCTAGAGTAAAAAGATATATTCTAAGTTTTTATTTAAAAACTAGTTAAATTAGTTAATAATATTATTTTAACCCTAAGTTTTCTATCTTTTCTTTCTATCTCTTTTATTTTAACTAAATACTCTAAGAATCTTTTTATAAAGATTAATAAAAAGTATAAATAAGAAGAAGAAATAATCTCCTTATTAAGATATTCTCTCTAAGAATTAATAAGATTAAAAGATATAATAATAAACCTCTTTTATATCTAATAGCTTCTCCTCTCTTTAATAAACCCCTCCTAAATTTATTTTCTCTATAAAAAGCTCTTTTTAAAAAATAAGTATTATTATTCTCTTTTTAGAGAAGTATCTTTATAAAGAAAGCCTAACTTAAAAAGCTCTATCTAAGAATAAGAAACACTAGATTTATAGAAAGATATAGATAAATATAAGTTACTTAATAAATAGATTAATATCTAAAGTTATAGCTTAGAGAAAATATCTATATATAAAGTATAATTATAGGTTTAATACTTAAACTCTTCTACTTATTAAAGAGTATAAATAACTATAAGTTATTTAATATATAGATTAATACTTAAAGCTATAGCTTAGAGAAGATATCTATATATAAGATACTAATATAAGTCTAATACTTAAATTCTTCTATAAGTAATTATAGTTTCTCCTTCCTACTATATCTAGAAATACTATCTCTATCTTTTCTATCTAAGCTTAGTATTACTTTATTATCTCTATTTTCTATAATCTTAAAACTATTATTAACCCTAATATATATAGTAAAATTAGGAATTTTAATACTAAAGAGACTAACTTAGTAAAGATTATAAGCTATATTACTTACTATATTATAAAGTATACTAAGTAGTATATCTATAGCTTATAAGTATAAACCTACTTTAAGAAAGACTTCTAGAATATTATTAAAGTCTTTAACTATATAAACTTATATTATATAGCCTAGACCTCCTCCAGAGCTCTTAGTACTACTAGCACTACTCTCTAAGTATTATATCTACTATATAAAGCTCTATATATAGACCCTTACCTATAGCTACTCCTTTTCTACTATAATAGATAACTTCCTCTCACTTACCCTATACTTATATATATAATAGTTATAAGCCTAGCTCTGCTAACTACCTGGTTTATCCCTAACTATTATCTATAGATATAGAAGAGTTAATCTTATACACTCTTTTTATATCTATATATATTATACTATAAAGACCTATATATTTATAATAATCTCTACCTCTTTTATTATTACTTAAAAGCTTATTTATCTATATAATTAGGCTTACTAGGAGCTTACTCTTTATTACTAAGCTATTTAGTACTATATCTAGAAATATATTAACCTATTTCCTAATATATCTAATATACTATTACTAAAGCAGACCTAACCTCCTATACTTAAAGATACTATAAAGTATTAATAAGCTGCTTTATAAGCTTATTAAGAGGCTAAGTATTAAATATAATATATATACTAAACTACCTACTATAATATATATATATTAACTAAAGAGTTACCTAAACCTGCTCTACTACTTCTAATATTTCTAGAGAATATTTAAGAGAAGTATACTATATACTACTATAACTAGAAGCTTACTGCTACTAAATAGAAGGAAGCTAGTACTAATTATTACTATATATATAAGTTTATTATTACTTTAGTTAACCTTAATATACTTACTACTATATAGCTTAAGATTATATATAATAAGGATACTAAGATATTTATTTAGAAGCTTATAAAAACCCTCTATTACTATCTCTACCCTACTCCTAGTTTTATAGAAGCTACTATATAGGAGAAGTACCTTTAGATACTCTATATATATACTATATAGTCTATATATTAGTATAATAAGTAATATACTATATTATAAACTACTAAGATATATAATACTCTAGAGGTTATTAGTATTTTTAATATTAAGCTATTCCTTAATACTACTATATATTACTTACTAGACTAAGCAAACTATATATAACTTATACTATTAGCTACTAAGCAGGCTAGAATATCTATTTAGCTACTTACTAAGTATAAAAGGGTATTTATAGCTATTCTCTATAACTATAACTACTCTATTAATAACTACTTAAAGGATTATAGTATTTATACCTTACTTATAGGCTGCTTTAATAATACTAAACCCTCTTTTATATACTCTGCTAAGAGCTAGAACCCTATTAATAGAGGCTTTTAGTCCTCTTAGTACCTACCTAGATACTTAAAGTAGAAGTATTTCTATAGCTTCTGCTATAACTAGCCCCTACTTAAGTGTTACTAGCTCTAAAAAGTGCTTATTAGTAAGAGAGATATCTATATTAATTCTAAGAATACTAAAGATATTAAAGAGTACTTATAAATAGATAAGTAGTATATCCTTATTAGTAATATCTAAGCTACTAGATAATACTATAATTAGTAGTAATTATCTATAAATATTAAATACTAAAGAGTAACTTTAAACCCCCTCTATTATACTTAATTTTTCTTTTATTACCCTATAATTAACTTATATTTTAGTACTATAATACTAAAAACTATATCTATAGAATAGTATTATATTATTCTAAGTATATTATACCTTTAAAGACTATATCTATAAACTAGTATAATATATATTTACTAGGCTTATATACTTAATAAGCCTCTTTAGTAATAACTAGAGATAGCCTTCTATTATATTACTAATATCTTATTATATACTATAAGTATTATATATACTTTATTATAGATAGCCTCTTATTTTCTATTTAAAACTGCCTTTATATAGCCTGCTCTATATAAACTGCTCTACTAGCCTGCTCTACTATTTCTAGGGGGGTGTGTTATATAGCCTAGACCTCCTCTAGAGCTCTTAGTACTACTAGCACTACTCTCTAAGTATTATATCTACTATATAAAGCTCTATATATAGACCCTTACCTATAGCTACTCCTTTTCTACTATAATAGATAACTTCCTCTTACTTACTCTATACCTATATATATAATAACTTATCTATTACTAAAGCTCTTTATAAAGTTCTTATTATTAATAGAGTATTTATTATTATTAACTCTAACTAGATAAAGAATAACCTCACTAATATTATTAAATAATTATCTTACTACTTCTAGACTAGTAATATTTATTAAAGAGTATATCTAAAACTCTAAATTCTTAAAATCACTAAAGATATTAATAACTCTATTCTAACCTCTACTACCTCTATATAGCTACTAAAAGCCTTAATAGTATCTATTTCTCCTATCTATTAAAGC
Source organism: Colletotrichum neosansevieriae (assembly GCA_036785495.1). Lineage (NCBI taxonomy): Eukaryota > Fungi > Ascomycota > Sordariomycetes > Glomerellales > Glomerellaceae > Colletotrichum > Colletotrichum neosansevieriae. Next base: position 12,424 of record JAVHLV010000211.1, on the reverse strand, counting down.
TATATTAATAATCCTAAACCTACTAAACCTCTTTATAGGTTTAGTCTAATTTTAAACTCTAATTTCTTCTAGAGTATTTAAAATACCTTATAAGCCTATTTTAAGTAAAATCAGAACCCTCCTCTATATACCTAAACACTACTATCTAAGAAAGCACCTTCCTTATATAAACTTATTAATTTTATAAAGTTTTATAATAATAAGAACCTTAAATATAGTAATAATAAAATAGATAGTTTAGAGTCTAAATTACTTATTTTTAAAGACTATTATGCTAAAGCTAGTATTTCTCTATAATAGTATACTAAGGCCTTCTCTCTAATATAGAAGAGTAATACTTAGTAATACTACTTTTACTATATTTAATCTCTATATACTAAGATTATTAAATAATTAAAGACTTACTTTAAAGCTAAAAGGTTTTATATTACTAATAAGAAACTATAAAATAATACTATATTACCTAACCTTATATATAGAAATCCTAGTAAATCTATTACTAAAACTCTAAGACTCCTATTTAATACCCTCTCTATTATTAAACCTATACTTAATAAGGAAAAGAATATTAATAATACTCTTCTATAATATAAAATCTATCATATCTATTAGAAAGTTTATAAATATAAACTAGCTCTCTATAAACACTCTATAAGTCTTTAAAACCTATATAATACCCTTTATTTATCTATTAGCACTACTTTCTGCTTTAACTAAAGCCTTACTACTTAATCTATAGCTTTTAAAGACCCTAATAAGTTTAAGGTAATATATATAGATTAATATTTCTAAAACAGTAACTAATAGTATAATTTCTACTAAACCTAGTAAAACAGGCTAAGAACCTTAAGATAAAAATAATAAAACTATATACTCCTATATACTTATATAGAAATATTATAATATTATAGCTTTATATCTAGAGGCTCTAGAATAAAGAAAAGGATCTCTCTGAGCATAATAACCTTATTATAGATATAAACTATTAAGTAAAAATAATAAAAGCTTTTTTAAATAATAATATAAACTATAGTAATACTAACTAATAATACTTTTATATTCTCCTCTCTGCTCTTAATAAGGTAAAAGTCCTATTATACTATACTAACTAATATATCTATCTAGGCACTCTCTAAACTAGGCTATCTATACTACTCTATTTTAATTATTTCCTATAGTCTTATCTTAATATCCTATAAGAAAGACTATATATTAAAGAAATATTATATAAATAAAAACTACTATTTATAAAGAAAAAGGTAATCTCTATACTATCTAATTACTTCTATTAGGTTATTATAGATCTAATTACTTCTTTTTATAGTTATACTATTCTAGTCTTCTTTATTTAGGCCTATTTTCTATAAGCTTATAAGCTTTATTTTAATTTAAATCTTACTTATATTATCTCTAACTATACTAACTAGGTAGCTATAAAAAGTAGTAGCTATAGTTACTCTTAGAGATATTATCTTTAATCTATTACTAGTAGTTAACTTACTCTATAATATAGTTCTTATAGCTATTATAGGTAGGCTTAAAAATATTAAATAAAGCTAGATATAGAGAATATTCTCTAGTAATAATAGTTTAGTATAGTATTAGAGTAAAAGGGTATAAAGAGGTTATATCTTACCTAGTATTAGATAGTCTAGCTAGTAAAATAAAAGGATTAGATAGAGTTAAACCTAGATTTATAAGGCTAAAGTTATTATTATTAAGAGGTAGTAGAGTGTTATAGAAACTAAAAGCTAGTAAGTCTAGGTCTATAATAGTATAGAAGCTAGCTCTGCTAGGGTAATAAGAAATAGGTTTTCTGCTATTAAGCTTACTAATCTAGCCTTTTATATAATATAAGGTAAAAGTTCTTATAGAAAGCCTTAGTACTTTAAGAGGAGGTAGAAAAGAGGGTGTTCTAGATATAAGAAGCTATATCTTATTAGTATTACTATATAACTTTACTATAAGGAGATCTATCTAAGATATCTATAAAGGTTTATTACTATAAAGTATAGAGTATTTTATAAACTTAGTAGTAATTTTTAAGATATACTAGGTAATAATTTAGAATTAATTTCTTCTTACTGCTCCTTTTATAGCTAATACTAATATTATACTATTAATAATACCTTTATAAATATAGGCTCTAACCTAATCTACTACTCTAAGGCTATATATTTATAAATCCTACTATTAGAGCTAGAATCTAACTATAATATTCTTTTATAAAAGAGTATAAATATTAATAGAAGCTTTAAGAAGCTTATAGTATTAAGAGAGATTCTCTATAGCTTTTATAAATAGTTTATTAAAATCTCTACTTTAAATTAAGTTAGTATAATAAGTAGTCTCTCTTTTCTGATTTACTATTATTATTACTTAGTAGTTACTATTATACTAAATATAAAAGATAGTAATATCTAACTAGGTAAATAGGTTATAATAGGTATTTATAATTAACTATATTAAGATCTAGTACTTACTAAGAGAGAGTACTACTCTTATCTACTAGGTAACTTATCTTTCTAGAATCTATATATATTTATCTAACCTATATATATTAAACTTAGTAAGGTAATATATCTTTTTTACCTTAAAATAGATCTCTATTACTAATTCTCCTTAAATATTATAGAAATAAGTAAGATAGTATTAAGTAACTAATAGAGGCTACTTAGCCTATTTTCTAGTTATATTAAACTTATAGTAGAATTAGATCTATAAAGATAGTATAGTATCTTAACTTAACTTAATATATTAGTTAGGTACTCTCTTTTTCTCTATTTTATTTTTTAGTAGTTTTAGATTACTAGCTAGACTTATAACTAGAGGTTCTAGACTGCTATAAGGGTTATTAATATAGATTAGTTATTTAGAGTTATTAGTATAGTAAGAGCTATAATCTGAGTAAAGAAAAGGCTTATTATTATAAAGATTAAAGGCTCTCTTTTCTATCTATCTGTTTTCTTAGTATATAGTAGTAATAATTCTATTTTAGTAGATATAGTTTTATATAGTATTAACTATAGAATAATTATTAATAATATCTCTTATCTTAGTATTATAGTTTTTAGATAGACTTAGATTTAGATTTATAAGAAGCTTAATAGATATATTAATAAGTATAAAAGCTTCTATAACTTAAATATTAAATATAGATATTTTAGGGTTAAGGTTAAGCATTTTAAGGTATCTAAGATAGAGCTATACTAGAGATAATCTATTTATAGATATAGAGTTAGAGATTATAGAGTTCTAAGTATAAATTATCTTTTAAATCTTTTTATTATATAGTAGAGAGGTAATCTTCTTAATATACTTAGCTCTATTAGTAGTTCTTAATAGAGTTAGAAAAACTATACTATCTACTTTTAGATCTCTATTATAAAACTTAGAAGTGGTTTAATTTATCTATATATTAAAGATCTCTTTAAAGGAAGAACTAGTTTAATACTTAGCTAACTCTAGTTATATATAGTAGTAAAGCTATTTAAGATAAAGTATATCTAATATCTATAGCTGCCCTTCTTAGAGTTAGAGTATATAGATAACTTTAACTAAGTATTTAAGAATAGATATTATACTATTAAGGGGCTTATAAATAGCTATTATAGATCTAATTAGTGTTTTAAGATATAATTCTACCTTCTTATTATACTAAAAGTTATTATAGAAGTAGGAAAAGCCTAAAAGTTAGTTAATAAGTAAGATAGAGTAAAAGATTACTTCTTTACTAATACTTTTTTTAGCTAGTAATTAGAGAATAAGTATAGTAAGCTAGCCTTTCTATATAGTAGCTCTACTATCTTTATTTCTAATATTAATAGATATATAGTATTATCTAATAAGGCTAATCTTATTAAAGAGGTTATAAGTAAGAAGTTAAAAACTAGTCTCTATATTAGAGGCTAAAAGGAAAGTCTTAGTTTAAATAGCTTTTTATAGATTAAATAAGTTAACTATAGCAGCTAACTCTCCTTTATTCCCTTTAGCCTAGTCTAGTTATTAAAATCTAGCAGGTTAAGGCTATTAGAGATAAATATAGAGTTAAGCTATAAAAGTATTAGAGTAAAGCTACTAAAGCTTTTTATATTTAAGGTTTTTATTTAGCTTAAGAGGAAATTAGAAGTAAAAAGAAAGTACCTATCTAGCTAAGTACTACTTATTAATTCTTATAGCTAGAATATTTAAGGTTCTCTTAAAGAGAGTAGAGTTAGTAAGTATAATTATAGTTTTTAAGAGCTTACTATTCTATTTATCTCACTTTTAAGAAAACTTTTCTAAAGTAGTAATAAGAAATACTTTTTTAACCTAGATATTAGTAATCTTAGTAGGAGAACTCTTAGATAAAGATATTATTAAGAATAGAGTAAATAGAGGTAATTATAGACTTAATTAAAGCTTTTAGTAAGAAGAGAAAGATATATAAATAGTATAAGAGAGTAGAGGTTTATAATATTATAAAGAAGGGTTATATATAGGTAAGTATAGATTAGAGTAGGAATTTTATAGTTAAATATCTATAAAGAGAGTTTAGAATATAAATTAAGCTAAGCTATAATACTAAATTAATTATTAATAGGTTAAATCTATTTATATTAAGAGAAATAAAATATTTATTTATATATAGGTTAAAGGGGGTAAGCTGCTAGTTACTAATTATTAACTAACTAAGATAAAGAGATAGGATAAGAATAGGTAATAGGAGAAAGTAGTTATAAAGGTTAACTTCTTTTCTTATTTAATTAATCTTAACTATAAGAAAGGCTTAACCTTTTAAGTAAATAGTTTAGTAAAAGATAGAGTAATTAGATTATATAACTAATCCTCTTCTAGCTCTCTCTAGCTTTTTCTTCTTCTTCTATAATATAATAGAAATAGTAATCTCTCTTTTATATTTATAAAGTATAACTTTAAGCCTTTTTTAATATTTATTAGTTATAGCTTCTATTAGGAATTTTAATAATCCTTATATACTAACTTAGCTAAGAAAGTATATCTTCTAGCTTTTTATAAATAAACTAGTTTTTAATAAGAGAGATTATAACTTCTCTCTATATATTAAGCCCTCTATTAACTTCTTTATAGTAAGTAGACTTACTCCTTTAGCTCTTACTTTATATATTTACTAACCTTCTTATATAAGTTATAGTATTTCTTATATAATACTTATTTAAGCTTCTAGAGCCTTTCTAGCTATATTAGAAAGTAGACTTCTATATAAAAGTTCTACTTTTAGATAACTATAAGATTATTATTTATTTATTCTAAAAGGCTTATACTAGTTCTTATTACTAGAGTATAATAGAGAAGAAACTACTATTTTATAGATATATTTTTATTACCTTAGTAGTTATAGGTATTTTTAGACTTTAGCTAGTAAAGATAATTAATCCTAATAAACCTAAAGTTAGCTATAACTTCTATATTTAAGCTAATAGAGATTATAATATAGTTTCTTATAGTAGTTATAAGTAGTATACTTACTCTCTCTATAATAAGGCTACTAAAGCTTAGATCTATAAGCTATACTTTAAGTATATAAGTATACTTAGTAATACTTATACTAACTGTCTTTACTATAAATAAGATTCTAAGTATTTCTTTAACTCTAAGAGAAACTATAAGGCTTTTAGCTATAGTATAGATAATCTAGAATAATAGAATAGTAAGTTTAAGGAAGTAGTTACCTAGTTTTAGCTTAACTAATAAACTATAGAGAGGTTTAGAGTAACTTATCTAGGATTTAAAACTATAGTAGAATATTATAAGACTTAGCTAAAGAAATATAAGTCTAAGTTATTATTTATCTTTACTAGTTACTCTCTAGCTAATTTAGATATTTCTATTTTTAATAAGAGGGAGCAGATTAAAATTCTAACTAGGGTTTAAAGGAGAAGAGTGAGAAAAAGAAAAAACTAATATAATATTCTATATACTTAGTAGTTCTTATAAATCTAAAAATATAAATTAATAAATAAAATCCTTTTTATTTAGCCTTAACATACTTTAATATATATACTTTATATAAAATAATATAGGAGAAATTAGAAAAACCTAGAAAAAATTATATAAAGTCTTAGTAAATTAGATAAAATTAACTAGCTATAATAATACTTTTCTAATATAGTAGAGTATCTTAAAATATAGATAAGAGGGTTTTTTTATTTTTAGTTTCTTTAGTAATATAACTATTTATAGTTAGAGAAACTTACTAACCTAACTACCTATATAAGGCTATAGTTATATAAGAGGATAAGTAAATAGTTAATTTAAAAGCAAAAATATTATTATAAATATAAAATAAATAAATAATTACTATAGAAATAGAAACTAAAAAAGAGCAAATAGATAATATAAAATAATATAATATTATATAGAGATATACCCCTCTTAGAATACTAAGTATAGAAGTTTAATCTAAGAATAGTATAAAAATAACTAGCTAGGTATTATAGATATAGCTAAACTATTAAAATTAAACTATAATTTAAAGACCTTTTAAGTAATAATAAGCTAGAATCTAGTACTTAAAGTAGAAAGCTATCTAGTTAAAATAGGAGGCTATAAAGAGGGATTTTCTGGAATAAGGTATAGAATATCTAAGTAGTAATAGAGAGAAATAGAGTATACTAATTACTAGAAAGGTTATAGTATGCTTCTAATAGGTTCTATATAGTAAAACTTACTATAAGTATAGTAGTAATCTTAGTAGTATAATTTCTAATATAATAATAGTACTTAAGCTTAATACTACTATTATTAGTAAGATTAGAACTATAAGAGTATAAAGATAGACTTAAATAGTAAGTAGAATAATATAGATATAAGTAGGCTAGCCTTAGTATTATCTCTATAGTTTATTTTAATTTACTAAGCTAGAGAATTATAATTAAGTAATTAAGGCAGAGAGTATAGTAAGGCTCCCTCTAAGAGTATAAGCTTTACCTATTATAAATATAAAAGGGGCTAATCCTCTATAGCAGGGCTAATTCTAGTAGGTTATATAGTATTATCTCCTATCTTAGTATACTAACTATTTCTAACTAGATTAAATAGCTAAAGCTCTATATAAAGTTTCTATATTACTCTTATCTAGTTAAGAGCCTCTTTTAGAGTCTATAAATATACTACTAAGTATATAATCTGTTATAGGATATTACTATCTAGATTACTTATTAATAGAGGGTTAGTATTATTAGAGTTAGTAAAAGGTTTCTCTGCTTCTTTTTTATTACCTTTATTAAAGTAGAAGTAACTATAGGTGGGGTAAATCTTATTAAGTTAGTTTATAAGATTAAGTCTATACTAGTTAATATTTTCTAGTTTCTAAAAATCTTCTAGAGCCTTAATAAACTTCTTTAAGCAGTTTCTAGTATAAGTTAACTTATAAAGGGGTTTCTCTATAAGGGTTTTAAGCTAATATAAAGTATTATTAGGAGCCTTTAAATAGATTTTAAAGAGGCCTTTCTAATAGTAGTTAAGCTTAGTATTTAAAGACTTATCTATATACTATTTAATATTAAATACTAGAATAAGATTACCTACTTCTAATTTCTAGCTAGTATTTCTAGTAATTAAACCTATTTATAATATGCTTATACTAGGCTATAATTATCTTCTATATAGTAGTATAGTTCTTATTAAGCTATTTAAAAGCTCTTATCTATATAAGAAGCTTTTTCTAAGATATTATTACCTAGTTCTATACTAGCACTCTCTAGATTAGTATAAATATCTCTATTAGAGTTATAGCTTTATATCTATAAAGTAGATAGAAGGGGCTATAGCTAGTTAAAACTCTAATAGAAGTTCTATTAGTAAATAGTATAGCTTAGAAGAATAGCTAGAAGTTCTTATTTATATTCTTTATCTAAGTAGTAAGGATATATATAATAGTTTAGTAGCTAACTTTAATAGTACTATTAGTATATAGGTTATAGGTAGTAGTAACTTTTTACTTAAGTCTATACTTATAGTTAAATTTAATAACTATACCCTTATTCTTAGAGCCTCTATTAATAATAAGTATATTATAAAGCCTATAGTAATAAATAATATCCTCTTATATAAACTTAGTAATAAGATAAGAGTTAGCTTACTATATTTACTAAGCCTCTATCTATCTAGTTAGAAGATACTAGGCTTTAACTATATTCTATTTACTAACCTTCTATATATCTAATACTATATAAGTAAATAGTAAGCCTAAGAATATTAAGAAATAGTAAGGGTTATCTATATACCTAGATCTATGCTTTTAATAATCTTTATAAATTTAAACTTATTTACTAACTTATTAGTAGAGGCTATACTAGTAATACTACTCTGCTAACTATTTAATAACTATATTATATTCTCTATACCTACTCTCTTAGTATGCTTTTATAATAAGCTTAGTTTAGGTCTATAAATTATTTATAACTTATTATAAAGTAGGCTTATATATACTAGGATATATAAATAATAACTTATCCTTTAAGAAGAATTTTCTAGCCTCCTCTTTAAACTTATAATATAGACTAGGCTTAATTCTATCTAGCTATCTTAATATACTAAGATAGTAGGCAATTTACTATAAGTAGCAATTCTAGTATAAAGAGCTATTTAGTATAGTATTAGAGATATCTATAAGTCTTAGAAACTCTTATAGGATATTATTAAATTTAATAGTAAGGATCTTAGTAAAGTAAACTCTATCTCTATCTACTTATACTTTATTAAAAAAAGAGATAGTAATTAGATCTATAAAGAAGATTTACTTATTAATCTAGTTATTAATTTCCCCTTTAATATCTTAGTTAAGCTTATCTAATAGTTTATTAGATTTATAAGATAATCTATTAGCTATAATATTCTAGCTTTTAAATAGATACTTAACTTTAAAATTAAATATAGAAATCTATAAGATCTATTAGATAATAAGAGCTCTAAGTAGGTTAGAAGTAGTACTATTAAGCTAAGTAATAAGGGTTTTAGTATCTATTTCTAATATAGAGTAGTAATTATAGAGATAAAAGCAAACTTATTTAAAAGCCTTAAATATACCTTTTAACTTCTTCTTTTTAGTATTATAGTTTAGCTTTATACTAGTCTATAAGTTACTCTTATATTTAGAAACTATATACTTACTATTAATATATTAACTAAGAATAATACCCTAACTAAAACTGCTAGTATTAACTATAAAGTAGATTTTACCTATATTAGTGCTATAGTTAAGCTTAATAAGGATAGAAGTAGAAATAAGTTAGTTCTTAAAAATATCTATAGCTAACTATTAAGACTAGTTCTATTTAAATAGTATATCCTTCTTTAAGAGTGCTATAAGTAGCCTAACTATAGCTAAAAATCCCTAAGTCTAAATCTAATAGAATATTATAATATTAAAAAAGGATCTAAGGTTAGTAAGATTATTATAAACCCCCTATTTTCTAATCTTAATAATCTTTAACTTCTCTAGCTTTTAGCTACTAGTACTATAAATATATCCTATAATAGTAATAGATTACTAGGTTTACTATAATTTCTTAATAGTAATAGTATAGCTAGCTAACTTAATATTAATAAGAATCTTATTAATATTCTAGATATATTCTAGAATATATCTATATAGTCTAGAATAACTAGGAACTTCTTTATTATTATATTTTAAGGTAAGGCTCTTAATAGCTATATTATTAAGAAAAGCTTTATAGCAGGTTAGAATTAGATTATATAGGATTTATATTATAACTCTTATAAACTAAGCTATAGAATTAGTAGCTTTTTAAAGCAGGGTATATATCTAAAAGAGGCTAATTAGTATTATAAAGGTTATAATATTATAGCTATATAGATCTAGTAAAACTTAGTTATATCTAGAAAAAAAATCTAATAGTAAGAGAAGCTAGTATATTATAAAGTTTTCTAAGAACTTATTACTAAATAGAAATAAAGCTATATTATATAGAGTGATAATATTAATCTTAGTTATAGAGTTAATAAGATATATCTTTCTATTCTTCTTTCTAACTAAAAAGAAGGGGTTTAGTAAACTATATAACTTTACTTAAAAATACCCTTTTTTAGTCTATTCTTTAAGATTATTATTATATTACTCTCTAAGACCTTTAAAATTAGTATGCTTCTTACTTACTAGGCTTTATAAGAAATAACTCTAATTATTTATAGAGGAGCTATAAATAGATAAATAGATTTATAATATTTAAAACTCTATATAAGAGCCTTCTCTCTATTACTTAGAACTTTAAAAAGAAGCTTCTTCTCTTTTAAGTTAAGGTAGTTTACTATTATTAAGATCTTATTAAGTTATTCTACTATAAGTTACTCTCTCTTAGAAATAGTTAAAAACTTTAATTAGATAAGATCTATAAAAGCACTTTCTAATACTAGTTTAAGGTTTTCTTTTACTCTTATCTAGGCTTTTAACTTCTATTCTAGGTTTCTTTTAGATATTAAGCTATTAGAAAATAAGTTATTAACTAGCTAGACTTTCTTATCTTTTATCTTATATATTATATTAACCTTCCTATATATAAAGGATAAAGTATTATTATAGATATAATTAGTTCTTAGCTTATTTTAGATTCTTATTAGAACCTTTTCTAGGAGGTTCTCTCTTTAATAGAACTAATAGTATACCTAGATATTAGCTATATTAAATCTAATTCTCTATTCTAAGTTAAATAGATTTATAAAGAGTAAGAATATATTTTAGTGGAAAAGAGAAGTTACTAAAGCTTTTTATTAGTTATAAACTTTAATAGATTAGTTTTATATATTACTTACTTCTTATAATACTTTTAAATACTAGAGTTAAATTTCTTAACTATATAGCTAAGAGCTCTAGTATATTTAGGTTCTCTTATATTAAAAATACTAATAGTAGTTTTCTAGTTTCTAAAAAGAATAGCTCTACTATATATAAGGAGATACTTAGCTGTTTTAAATAATATAAGATTAGTGCTATTATATAACTTAGTAGAGATTAGCTTTTCCTTTTACTAATAGGTTAGCTAGTCTCTATCTCTATTTTATTTCTAAAAGAAGAGAAGTTTACTTAAAATATTAATTAGAAGTACTAAAACCTCTTCTACTTTATAGCTAGATATATAGTTAGGATCTATATAGTTAGCTTTCTTTTTCTTTTTCTAGTAGTAATATCTATAAAACTTCTTTAAAAAGGGTTTATAATAGTTATAGTATAGCTTTTCTTTATAGAATTAGTATTTAGAAGTATATTCTTATAATTCTAAAATAGTCTAGATAATTACTTTTATTCTTAGTATAATAGCCTGCTTAAGAGAGACTTTAAGTACTATATAGAAAATATTACTATTTTTATTAAATATTACTAGGATCTTCTTATTCTTCTCTAATTTCTCTTAGACTAGGAAGTTAAAGCCTTTTAGTAAATTAGCTTCTACTATTAGTATTATCTTCTCTAGTATATATAAGCTAGGCTAGCCTTCCTAGTTATAAGGCTATAGTTATAGACTCTTACTTAGTTATCTATTAATTTCTATAATTACTAAACTAGCTACTATATTAGAATTAGTAATAGTAGCCTCTATTTTCCCTCCTTTATAGAAATTAAATAGGCTTACTAAATATAAGAGAAGCTAGTAGAGTTAGAGAGTATAGTAGTAAAGTAACTAGTAGAATCTAAAGTATAGAATATTAAAGAAGTATAGATCTTCTAATTACTAGCCTAAAAGATACTAATTATCTAAGTTAGTAAGTATTTTAGTATTATCCTAGTATATATAATAAACAGAGCTCTAAGAATTATATTCTTAGATATCTTACTATATAGGCTAATAAAAAAGAGTATATTAGATATATAATAGCTACTAATATAAATATCCTTAACTATAATACCCTTAAAAGTTACTATAGCTTAAGTATCTATAAAGTCTTAGACTCTAAGATATATAGGAATAATACTCTCCTATATACTATTATAGCTAATATATTTCTTAGAGATAATATTAATAGTAGTACTAGTATTAATAATTCTATATTACTCTAAGTATATAGACTAGCTAATCCTTATAATAACCTAGAAGTATAGTATAATAAAGTCTTATATAATAAGAACTTAGTACTAGCAGGTAATTATAGTATAGCATAGATACTCTATTAAATTATTAAGAGAAGTAACTCTTAGTAAGGTAGCTCGCTTACATAATCATATTACGTAATAGGAATATTATATAATATAGCTTAGGTAATTAAAGAGGTATTAAAATAGGTATTATTTCAGCTTATTAACTAGTAACTAGCTAGGTGGGAGAGAGAGGAGTTATTTATACTTATTCTAGCCCTTCTAGAGGCTTCTATTACGTAATTACTTACGCAATAGCTTACGCAGTAGATTGCGTAGATATTTAGCCTATTTAGGCTTAGTTATATATTAAAG